>JAIEZT010001243.1:21841137-21930989 GCA_019594935.1 Periophthalmus modestus
AGAAGAACATCCAATCCATCAAAAAAAGCTCCTCTCTCCTGAGTCCACAGCCGTCTTCACTCTGACATGAACCGCTCCGGGTCCGAGACGCCTCTAGTTTAACTTTTACAAACATCCACAGTGTCCTCGATCACGTTCTTCCTTTGTTTTGTCCGTTTCATCATGTTTAGAAGCAAAACAAACAGCACCTAGAATGCGCCCCGCATTACGCATGCTCGGCAAGGTCTGTCTGTTTACGGAAAATCTCGGCATGTCACACACGTGCTCGCTGCTCATTGGCTGTGAGGAGAAAACGTCACTAAACGTGTGTGATGTGATGGGCTGATTCTACACGGGTGAGAGTGGGGCGTGAACTTTCAGTCACATGTAGCACTGACTCACTGTTTTTGCGGCTCCAGTCCCACAACCTCCACCTTATTGGACAACACTGGTGTCAATCAGAAGATAACACGTTTGTTTATCTCTGAGGAAGAAAGGCCGTGTCCCAACTCGTCACATGCTCTGTTCCATGTACTGTTCAAAGTGCAGGTCGAAGTACCCACCGACTTAAGGGCACTTTGGTGAATTTTTGGTGAATTGAGACACGGCCAAAGTCGGCGCTGTCTTAAGTTTATTATGCCTGAAATCGACCAAAGAAATGCAAAAAAGTGACGGAGCAGATTTCGCGTGTGGAATACTTTCCTGCAGCAGATTGGACATGGAGGATCTAATTTATTTTGTGGACATGATTTCTTCAGTGGATTATATTCTCTGGACCTGTGCCGAACGAATGAGACTAACTTTGTGGAATATGTTGATGTTTGACAGAACCAGAGCCTCAAAGGTGAGTGAAGTCCAAATCCACATTTTTGGCTTTTCTGTAAAAACTTCCTAATGTGACGTAGGACACGTAGGACGTTTCTGTAAAAAACATCCTTCCTGTCAGCACTGTGGTGACTGGAGGTGAAAATTGTTTGCATATAAGAAAAGAGGAGCTGTAACTTTCATCTGATGTGTAGATTGTTTGCGTGGGTGACACATAACTACATGCACATTCCTGTAGAGTTGTAAAGTAGTCAATTAATAATTTTTGTCGCGATAATCGTGAGTCTAAATTTTAATATCGTCCCATCCCTACAGTGTTGTAATGTTTATGTTATTCAGTATGCAATGCAAGATACAATAATATGAATACTATAAGTGAAGATTATGACCAAACCATTGAATACCACAAGATTTTCATTTTGGCAGAATTACAAAATGTCTCACACACAGGTTTCTGCAACGTGTTTTATTCTTTGATAAAAATATACACCAGGAACAGGCTTCATACTCTATATACTCTATCTGTCATTACGCTTTCATTGAACTGCGGAAATTATTCAAAATTAACCCAAACAATTTTCAGCATAACTATTAACCAGCTAGTGATTAAAATGAACTTCAAAAACCTGGACTCAAACTGTCTTCACTTATAAACAAGACTTCACTTAGCAAGGACTGGAGTATCGCTTCAGCTTTGTAATTGTTTTCCAAAAAGTATTCCCCTTAAAAGCATAGTAGTTAAGTGATTGTTTAATTACAACTTAGGTAAATACATTTTTATTTGTTGCTTCAGTCACCACTATCACCAGCAGAGGGCGCCAAATACTTTAATTAATACTTTTAAATAAAAAAAAAAAAAAAAGAATTGAACACAAAAAGGAGCTTTACCATATCCACATCAACAACACAATTTGTTACACTAAGGTATAGTTTAAATAATTGGCCTGTTTTCCTGTCAGTTGTAAGCGATTTCAAATTACAAATTAGATGACATAAAAAAAATTAAAAAAATTAAATTAAATAAAAAATTAAAAAATAACTGGGACTGTAAACATTTTGCTACCGTAAGTTTGCATTCTGTTTTAGTCTTGATCTATTGAGAAAAAAAAAATAAATAAATAAATAAATACAAGTTTTATTTTCACTATAGGAGCTTGGACCTTTACCCCGTTTATTATTTATCTAAAAATATATAATTCCACAGTTATATTTACTTTTTATTTAATTTCTGAATTTGCATTGAAAGAATAGAACTAATGCTTTAGACCACTTGAAAAAAAAGTGTTCCAGTGTTCCATTAAAGAAATACAAACTGAATTAATACATTTGAAAACGCCTAGGTGCTCTTCAATAGTCATTTTAAACCAAAGTATGTTACTATTTAATGAGATATCGCCTGTGTTAAACCACAAATGTGTTATTGGCCCTCGCCGCTCACGAAGTGACGGCGAGGGGTATTGTTCTTCGAAAGTTTCTTCTTATTATTATTATTTTTATTTTTCTCCCCCTGGGATCGCGATTTTCACCCCCTAAACGTCGACGAAAAGTCTCACATGGGGGTATCAGATCGATCGGCCTCGCGAAAAATTCGAGAAAATATGCATCACAAAAATGACCCAGACACGCAGGCTCGACAGCGCCACCTAGAAAATTGCAAATTTTCGAATGAATTGGGAGCCGACTCGCATATTTCGCCGTAGCAAAGCCAAATTCACACCAGTGATAGAGCTCATGGAGACGAGCAAAAAAGCCAATCATAGTGCTGCCCTAAGGCGGACAGGAAGTTGGTCATATTCGATCGAAGATTCGCCAATTTTTTCGCCGCCTGTTTTCAAAATACTACAACTCTCATGTTTTTAGTCCAAAAGACGTCAGATTTCACATGTGACATCTGGACACATGGGGTTTCATAACTTATCTCATCGTTTCCAATAATTTCGTGTCGTTCGCCCGCACGCCGCCATCGAAAAACGCCTTCGTTTCCTGTAATTTCGTTGTCCTCTCACGACCAGGGGCATTGTCCTACAGATCTCACATTCACATGACGTATGTGTAATTATGGCATGTATGGAATGGACTATAAAGTATTATGAAAATGAACACTCTAGCGCCCCCTAGCATAGACGTGAAACGTGAACATTATCGGATTACAACCAAATTTGGGGAATAAATTGAGAACATGACGTGGACCAAAAAATTATATTATGAGCATGGGTCATTTCTCACAACTGGCCAGTAGGGGCGCAAATACTCCAACAAAAAACATTTAAAAATATATTACTCACACGGCCTTTGCCCGACACATCTCAAATTTAAGTCACATATGTTTCATTTGGCCCTGAATCAAATGCATTATAAAAAGTCTAATCAAAATGAACACTCTAGCGCCCCCTACCATATAGACATGACACATCAATATGATCGGATTCATACCAAATTTAGGGAATAAATTGGACCACAAAAAGGAGCAAAAAATTATATTACGGGTATAGGCTATTTCTTACAATTGGCCAGCAGGGGCGCAAATACTCCAAAAAATTTTTTTTTTAAATCTATTACTCACACGGGCTTTGCCCGAGACATGTCAAATTTAAGTAAAATATGTTTCATTTGGCCCTGAATCAAATGCAATATAAAGTGTAATCAAAATGAACCCTCTAGCGCCCCCTACCATAGACAGTGACACATCAATTTTATCGGATTCATACCAAATTTGGGGAGTACATTGGACACCTCAGAAGAAGCAAAAAATTATATTACAAGCATGGGTTATTTCTCACGGTTGGCCAGCAGGGGCGCACAGACTCCCCAAAAATAATCATTTAAAAATGTCTCACTCACAGGGACATTGGTCTGCATCGCTCCAATTAACATCAAACATGTGTCATTTGGCCATGAATGTCATGGATTAGAAAGCTCCTTGATAAAACTTCAACAATGAATGGCCACGCTGTCTTTTGATTCATAAAAAGGCCGCCATATTGAATAAGAAATTCGCCATCTCTTTCGCCGCTTGTTTTCAAAATGATACAACTCCCAGATTTTTACTCCAAAACAGGTCAGATTTCACATGTCACATCTGGACACATGGGGTTTCGTTTCTTATCCGATCGTTTGCAATAATTTCGTGTCATACGCCCGCACGCCGCCGTCGAAACACGCCTTCGTTTTGGTTTTTTTTTCGATGTCCTCTCACGACCAGGGCAAATGATACAACTCCCACGTTTTTGCTCCAAAACAGGTCAGATTTCACATGTCACATCTGGACACACGGGATTTCATTTCTTATCCGATCGTTTGCAATAATTTTGTGCCG
Source organism: Periophthalmus modestus (assembly GCA_019594935.1). Lineage (NCBI taxonomy): Eukaryota > Metazoa > Chordata > Actinopteri > Gobiiformes > Gobiidae > Periophthalmus > Periophthalmus modestus. Next base: position 21,845,258 of record JAIEZT010001243.1, read on the forward strand.
TTCGCCCGCACGCCGCCGCCGAAAAACGCCTTTGTTTCCTGTTTCTTTGTTTCCCGTTCACGGACACATGGATCAGTCTAAATAGCTCAAATTTTAAGCATCGATGCAGAATAAAACTGTGAATAGAGAACAGTAATGAGCACGTGGCCACTGGCCTCTATAGCGCCCCCTACTGTATACATAAAACAAACAAAATTGACCGATTGATTTCAAACTTGGGGAAATAATTGTGGACATCAAAAGGGGGAAAAAAGTCCATTACACCATAGCTGTGTTATGCACGAGTTTGCTGGTTCAATGCCATGAAACAGCAAAATGATGCCATGTCTACACTGCACTATAGAAACAGAAGGGGGAGGGGGGCGCCAGGCATAGGTCGAGACTTTATTGTGACTACATCATGTAGTTGTTGTTATGAGAAAGAATTATTATAATTCTTACTCTTGAAAAGCAATGGGCTCTCAGCTCTGTCCCTCCTCATTTCGTCCCTGTGCAGGGCAATGTGCAGCTGCTCCACACAGGGAGGAAACTTGGCTGGATTTTTCACCTTTTGGGTCATAATTGTGACCTTAAGACATCTTTCTCAGGAATGTGTTGTTACAAGTATTAACAAGCTAGTGTTTTATGTTAATAATATAATTCCATTTGAAATATAAATGTCCGACACCTTCAGATATATTGACATTTTGACCAGGTATAAAGTATCACAATGTATGAACTAAACATTTACAGTTGGGATGGGCGAATGGAGCCTCGTGACACATTGACACCTCAGTCACAATATTGTCTCAAATGGTTCGACGTATCTGAGGCCTCGGAGAAACACTGACCTCTAGTGGACAAATTTAACCATTGTAAACCAGCACATAACCCATGATTTGGGAACCCAAAACTCAATTTTATTCGAAGTCATAAATAGTATATATTCTATTGTAAACATTAAAAAATACAACAATTTATACATCACATGTTTCTATTAAGAAATAGAAGTTTTGCCTGTTCCCGAACCATGGATCGCTTTTTCCCCATTTGTAGATGCCATCGAAAATGAAAGAAATGCCAAAAGTCGCCAAAATCAGCACTAACGTCACACAATACTCTGCACTACCCAACATTTTTCAGAAATATTGGTGCATCTTTTATACTGTAGTAGTTTAGCGCTTGTCAAACCACAGAAGTGCGCTGGACACTCTAAAACTCTGAACCAATCACAGAGCGGAACATTCACTGAGCCAATGAAACGCTTCGATTCACTGAAGCGACTGACACGCAGAGCGAAGCAGGAGGAGGAGGGACCGACACTTCGACACTTTGGTCACGTGAGCGGCTGCTGCGAGACAAGCTCAGAGGCAGAGCTTCAGAGCAATTTCTTTCAGGAAGAACGAGACGTGCTCTGAAGCTCCGTCTCATTTGCCCATCACTAATTTACAGCAAACAATATAAAACCTTTAAGAACCCAAGCGGGCTCACGTTTCATGCATAATAAAGCTAGATATTTTATTTGCACTGGAAGTTCTACTGCTTAAAAACTGTAAATTTCTAATTTTAATTGTGGCCATTCAAAGTGCCATTTCAGATGAGTGACATATTCAGTGTGTTACAGGCCCAGGGCCACAGCGCTGCTGTGGAATGAAAGAAATAGCCTCAATAAATCTACATTTGTAAACAGTTGTTTTCAGGAATGGAGTACAAATGTTTAACATAAATGTATGCACTTCTAAATTTTCAATGTGGTTAAATACTTAATATGTAACTGTGTGGACCTGAGAACAGGTTCCAGTCATGCGTGCTGAGGCAAACACAGCCCAAATGCAGCAGCAGAGACAGTTTGGTGGGCTTTAGAGGATCAGCAGAGGAGGTGTTGAAGGTTTTGATTCAGTTCATGCATTTGTCATGTGACCAGAGGTGGACGAGTCCAGTCACAGACAAGTTTTAGACCCAGCAGGACTTTCTTTCGTTTGTACTTCAGTTCATCTTCCTCAGCGACGCAGCAGCCATGTTTAGACAGTCTTTAGTTAACAGTGGAAGCAGAGCCAGTTCAGGTCATGTGACCTTCAGTTCAGAACTGGAGAGATGCTCCCAGAGGCACTGCACTCAGACCACGCCCACCCAGACACAAAGACCCATCTCAAATCCACTTCAGTCAAAACTAACATCTATTCAAAAATCTATTCCAACTTTAATGAACAAGTTGTTTGTTTTTTTGCCTCTGTGCATCAATAGGTTTCCATAAGAAATCTGCATCTATATTAAAAAATATCCAAAATTTACATTTATGAATATGATAAAAATAAGTTTTGAATTGTTTACTTAATTTCAGAATGATCTATTCAAAATCAACTTGAAATAATGCTAAGCTAAAATCATTACTGTCAGGTGAGTTTAAAATACTGCTTTTCGTTACATTGTACAAAGCATCATCCACTGTGGCACTTTAACCATTCATCTTGTATCATGTAGGTTTGGTACAAGTAAAGTCAAATTATTTGATAAATTGAGTCATTTGAATATGGGTTCAGATTATATTTTGTAACCATGCTTGTTTATGTGTTAGGTGACTATGTCTCATTTTTTTAGCCAGAGATAGTTACTATCTGCTGAATGCAGCTTTAGTGGAGTCACAAGTAGCACTAATAGTTGTTAGAAATATTCTCTGCTATTTTAGGTTGAATGCTATCATGATATAATATAATATATAACAATATATTCATATGTTAATATATTAATTTTTCGCCCTAACAAAGCTGCAATCTGCAACTCTCTCGCCTACTTTTATGCACTATTTAAAACTTTCTTGCACAGTCTAAAAAGTTTTCCGTCTCTTCCTTACATCTAATCAAAGTCACTCAGTGTAAGTTGTCTTTTTTCCATAGTAGTAGTTCAGTTATGCTTTCAAGTTTTCCATTTTGCAGTGGTGGAGGAGCTACAATATTGTTGCAATTGAATATTTGAGAGCAAAACTCTTATTTTCACACAAAATTTAAAAGTTAAGTAACCACTGTTCAAGAAAAAGAAATTGAATCTCTATGTAAGTGAGGGGGTGGTGTAGGGGATCAGGCGCGGCCAGTATGTAAGTTAGCGGGCGCGCCCACAGACAGAATTCTCCAACATAGCAACACAGACTTTATTTTATCCAATTGACATTCATATAATTTAAACCATTCATAAAAATGATTTATTCTATTTACAAATATCTAAAAGTATTTCAAACCAGATTTTGATTGGGACTGGACTGGGACTGAGCTCTTCTACATTCCCTAGTGTTTAATTATCTTTAAATTTAGACACATTTATATCCTGCTGGACTTTGTTTTTTTTTTTTTGTGTGTTTTTGTGTGTTTCAGATACATTTACATGACTTTATTGTGACTACATCATGTAGTTGTTGTTATGAGAAAGAATTATTATAATTCTTACTCTTGAAAAGCAATGGGCTCTCAGCTCTGTCCCTCCTCATTTCGTCCCTGTGCAGGGCAATGTGCAGCTGCTCCACACAGGGAGGAAACTTGGCTGGATTTTTCACCTTTTGGGTCATAATTGTGACCTTAAGTCATCTTTCTCAGGAATGTGTTGTTACAAGTATTAACAAGCTAGTGTTTTATGTTAATAATATAATTCCATTTGAAATATAAATGTCCGACACCTTCAGATATATTGACATTTTGACCAGGTATAAAGTATCACAATGTATGAACTAAACATTTACAGTTGGGATGGGCGAATGGAGCCTCGTGACACATTGACACCTCAGTCACAATATTGTCTCAAATGGTTCGACGTATCTGAGGCCTCGGAGAAACACTGACCTCTAGTGGACAAATTTAACCATTGTAAACCAGCACATAACCCATGATTTGGGAACCCAAAACTCATTTTTTATTCGAAGTCATAAATAGTATATATTCTATTGTAAACATTAAAAAATACAACAATTTATACATCACATGTTTCTATTAAGAAATAGAAGTTTTGCCTGTTCCCGAACCATGGATCGCTTTTTCCCCATTTGTAGATGCCATCGAAAATGAAAGAAATGCCAAAAGTCGCCAAAATCAGCACTAACGTCACACAATACTCTGCACTACCCAACATTTTTCAGAAATATTGGTGCATCTCTTTTATACTGTAGTAGTTTTAGCGCTTGTCAAACCACAGAAGTGCGCTGGACACTCTAAAACTCTGAACCAATCACAGAGCGGAACATTCACTGAGCCAATGAAACGCTTCGATTCACTGAAGCGACTGACACGCAGAGCGAAGCAGGAGGAGGAGGGACCGACACTTCGACACTTTGGTCACGTGAGCGGCTGCTGCGCGAGACAAGCTCAGAGGCAGAGCTTCAGAGCAATTCTTTCAGGAAGAACGAGACGTGCTCTGAAGCTCCGTCTCATTTGCCCATCACTAATTTACAGCAAACAATATAAAAACCTTTAAGAACCCAAGCGGGCTCACGTTTCATGCATAATAAAGCTAGATATTTTATTTGCACTGGAAGTTCTACTGCTTAAAAACTGTAAATTTCTAATTTTAATTGTGGCCATTCAAAGTGCCATTTCAGATGAGTGACATATTCAGTGTGTTACAGGCCCAGGGCCACAGCGCTGCTGTGGAATGAAAGAAATAGCCTCAATAAATCTACATTTGTAAACAGTTGTTTTCAGGAATGGAGTACAAATGTTTAACATAAATGTATGCACTTCTAAATTTTCAATGTGGTTAAATACTTAATATGTAACTGTGTGGACCTGAGAACAGGTTCCAGTCATGCGTGCTGAGGCAAACACAGCCCAAATGCAGCAGCAGAGACAGTTTGGTGGGCTTTAGAGGATCAGCAGAGGAGGTGTTGAAGGTTTTGATTCAGTTCATGCATTTGTCATGTGACCAGAGGTGGACGAGTCCAGTCACAGACAAGTTTTAGACCCAGCAGGACTTTCTTTCGTTTGTACTTCAGTTCATCTTCCTCAGCGACGCAGCAGCCATGTTTAGACAGTCTTTAGTTAACAGTGGAAGCAGAGCCAGTTCAGGTCATGTGACCTTCAGTTCAGAACTGGAGAGATGCTCCCAGAGGCACTGCACTCAGACCACGCCCACCCAGACACAAAGACCCATCTCAAATCCACTTCAGTCAAAACTAACATCTATTCAAAAATCTATTCCAACTTTAATGAACAAGTTGTTTGTTTTTGCCTCTGTGCATCAATAGGTTTCCATAAGAAATCTGTATCTATATTTAAAATATCCAAAATTTACATTTATGAATATGATAAAAATAAGTTTTGAATTGTTTACTTAAATTTCAGAATGATCTATTCAAAATCAACTTGAAATAATGCTAAGCTAAAATCATTACTGTCAGGTGAGTTTAAAATACTGCTTTTCGTTACATTGTACAAAGCATCATCCACTGTGGCACTTTAACCATTCATCTTGTATCATGTAGGTTTGGTACAAGTAAAGTCAAATTATTTGATAAATTGAGTCATTTGAATATGGGTTCAGATTATATTTTGTAACCATGCTTGTTTATGTGTTAGGTGACTATGTCTCATTTTTTAGCCAGAGATAGTTACTATCTGCTGAATGCAGCTTTAGTGGAGTCACAAGTAGCACTAATAGTTGTTAGAAATATTCTCTGCTATTTTAGGTTGAATGCTATCATGATATAATATAATATATAACAATATTCATATGTTAATATATTAATTTTTCGCCCTAACAAAGCTGCAATCTGCAACTCTCTCGCCTACTTTTATGCACTATTTAAAACTTTCTTGCACAGTCTAAAAAGTTTTCCGTCTCTTCCTTACATCTAATCAAAGTCACTCAGTGTAAGTTGTCTTTTTTCCATAGTAGTAGTTCAGTTATGCTTTCAAGTTTTCCATTTTGCAGTGGTGGAGGAGCTACAATATTGTTGCAATTGAATATTTGAGAGCAAAACTCTTATTTTCACACAAAATTTAAAAGTTAAGTAACCACTGTTCAAGAAAAAGAAATTGAATCTCTATGTAAGTGAGGGGGGTGGTGTAGGGGATCAGGCGCGGCCAGTATGTAAGTTAGCGGGCGCGCCCACAGACAGAATTCTCCAACATAGCAACACAGACTTTTATTTTATCCAATTGACATTCATATAATTTAAACCATTCATAAAAATGATTTATTCTATTTACAAATATCAAAGTATTTCAAACCAGATTTTGATTGGGACTGGACTGGGACTGAGCTCTTCTACATTCCCTAGTGTTTAATTATCTTTAAATTTAGACACATTTATCCTGCTGGACTTTGTTTTTTTTTTGTGTTGTTTTGTGTGTTTCAGATACATTTACATGACTTTATTGTGACTACATCATGTAGTTGTTGTTATGAGAAAGAATTATTATAATTCTTACTCTTGAAAAGCAATGGGCTCTCAGCTCTGTCCCTCCTCATTTCGTCCCTGTGCAGGGCAATGTGCAGCTGCTCCACACAGGGAGGAAACTTGGCTGGATTTTTCACCCTATGGGTCATAATTGTGACCAAACGTAATCTTTCTCAGTAATGTGTTGTTGCAAGCATTACAAAGCTAGTGCTTTATTTTATTAATCTAATTAAATTTGAAATATCAATGTCAAACACCTTCAGATATAGTCACATTTTGACCTGGTATAAAGTATCAGAATGTATGAACTAAACATTCACAGCAAACAATCTGAAGCCTTTAAGAACCCAGCAGGCTCAGTTTTCATGCATAAAAAAGCTAGATATTTGATTTGCACAGTTAGTTATACTGCTTAAAAACTTTAAATGTCGAATTGTACTTGTGGCCATTCAAAGTGTCTTTCAACATTAACATGTAAATGAAACAGATCAGTGGTAGGGGTGGCTGAGCGGGGGCAATGTGACAAGGGAGTGGTAGAGAGAGTGGCACGCCCATTGAAAACATTCTCCTACAGTAAGAAAGACTGAACTTGTATGAAGATAGAAGCAGTATTATATTATATTATATTATATACGTATGTATGTACTGTAATTAAAAATGACATTTTTAAAGTTTAGATTAAGAATGTACAGATCTTCCCCCACTTCCTCCCAGCCACATCCATGCACCTCCCACTATGTCTTCTACCCCTTTGGACCCAAAAATGCAATTTTAATCTGGCATGTAAATATTGTAATCTAAACATTTTACATGGCATTTGTGTTTTTGTTTTTGTCCTTTGACTTAATATATAGTATCAAACCTATCGTTTCAGAGTTTTGTTTGTTGTAAGAGTCAATAAATACTTTAGACAGTAGTAAGCAATGATCTCCATCTCTATGTGCACACCCAAATATTAATACATAGTGTTGTGTAAGTGACATGTCATATTATTCAAAGACACAGTTTTCACAAATTAAAACTCAATAATAGCTGTTACAATTGTGTACAAAGGAATACACACTTTCATATATTAAGATAATACTTATATAAAACCACATCACATATGATATAATAGTGATAGAGAATCATGCAAAAAGTGCACTTTCTGCAGTTGTTACTAAGACTTGTATCATATGTTGTCTATGTAGGTGAACAGAAAACACTTTTACCTGCTACTCATGTGTTTCAGCATTGAGATGTAAATGAAACACATCAGCGGTATCAGCGATGGTAGGTAGCTCGGCCCCCTATCTCAGATTTAAATTTTGACAGACCAATCATAAGCAAGAGCCATTGTCCTAGCCTCCAGCCCCCTTTCACATACAGGTAAACCTCTATAAAAGGCCATGTGAAAGTCACCCGGCCGCTTACTTCTTGAAGAAGCAAGTGTTTCCACAGCTGTTTCAAGGTGATTTTCATTATTTTGCTGGTTAGATTTTTCTTTTTTTCTTTGTCAAGGATACTATCCTTTCTTTTTTTTTTTGTTTTTTGTTTTTTTCCATTTGTGATTTCGAGCATCTTCTGAGAAGAAACACATTCAACTCAATTTGTGTATCTACAACAAAGGTAAGTACTGTTTTCTCTCATTATGTGTCATTATACTTCATTGTACTAATTATACTACACTTTTGACTGAACTTCAACATATAATTGTCTTAACAGTTAAATGTACAGCATATAACATAATTTGAGTGTTTACTAAGCCTGTGCACATGGCTACTGTTGCATGTAGTGTGTTTCTGTAGTCCACACCCAGTTTAAACACGCCCCATCCCACCCCCATTTTTCTCTTTGTCTGAGAGTTGCTAATGCTACTATTCTGGTAAAGACATTAGCAGTGAAATGTGACTTATGCCTCTCCAAATCTTAACTTCTTTATTTCATTATACTCATTATACTTCACTTATGACTTAACTTCAACATATAATTGTATTAACACTTAAATGTACTCTACATAATCTGATTTCAGTCTTTACAGAGCCTCTGCACACGGCCACTTTTGCATTCACTGTTTCTTTAATCCAAAACCAGTTTGTTGTTTATTTATTGTATGTGTGCTGCTTAGTCCTGGTTTGGTCCTGGTTTAGTTCTGGTTTAGTCCCTGTTTTGGACCTGGTTTAGTCCCTGGTTTAGTCCCTGGTTTAGTCCCTGGTTTAGTCCTGATTTAGACCTGGTTAGGTCCTGGTTTGGTCCTGGTTTGGTCCTGGTTTAGTCCTGGTTTAGTCCTGGTTTAGTCCTGGTTTAGTTCTGGTTTAGTTCTGGTATAGACCTGGTTTGGTCTTGGTTTAGTCCTGGTTTAGTTCTGCTTTAGTCCTGGTTTAGTCCTGGTTTAGTTCTGGTTTAGTTCTGGTATAGACCTGGTTTAGTCCTGGTTTAGTCCCTGGTTTAGTCCTGGTTTAGTCTTGGTTTAGTTCTGGTTTAGTCCTGATTTAGTCCCTGGTTTAGTCCCTGCTTTGGTCCTGGTTTAGTCCCTGGTTTAGTCCTGGTTTAGTCCTGGTTTAGTCCCTGGTTTAGTCCTGGTTTAGTTCTGGTTTAGTTCTGGTTTAGACCTGGTTTGGTCTTGGTTTAGTCCTGGTTTAGTTCTGGTATAGACCTGGTTTGGTCCTGGTTTAGTTCTGGTTTAGTCCTGGTTTAGTCCCTGGTTTAGTCCTGGTTTGATCCTGGTTTAGTCCCTGGTTTAGTCCCTGGTTTGGTCCCTGGTTTAGTCCTGGTTTGGTCCTGGTTTGGTCCTGGTTTACTCCTGGATTGGTCCTGGTTTAGACCTGGTTTAGTCCTGGTTTATTTCTGGTTTGGTCCTGGTTTAGTCCCTGGTTTGGTCCCTGGTTTAGTCCTGGTTTAGTCCTGGTTTGGTCCTGGTTTACTCCTGGATTGGTCCTGGTTTAGACCTGGTTTAGTCCTGGTTTAGTCCTGGTTTAGACCAGGTTTAGTTCTGGTTTAGTCCTGGTTTAGACCTGGTTTAGTCCTGCTTTAGTCCTGCTTTAGTCCTGCTTTAGTCCTGGTTTGGTCCTGGTTTGGTCCTGGCTTGGTCCTAGTTTAGTCCTGGTTTGGTCCTGGTTTAGTTCCTGGTTTAGTCCCTGGTTTAGTCCCTGTTTAAGTCCTGGTTTGGTCCTGGGTTGGTCCTCTTTTAGTCCTGGTTTAGATCTGCTTTAGTCCTGGTTTAGACCTGGTTGAGACCTGGTTTAGTCCTGGTTTGGTCCTGCTTTATTCCTGGTTTAATCCTGGTTTAGTTCTGGTTTAGTCCTGGTTTAGTCCCTGGTTGAGTCCCTGGTTTAGTCCTGGTTTAGTCCTGGTTTGGTCCCTGGTTTAGTCCCTGGTTTAGTCCCTGGTTTAGTTAGTGGTTTTGGTCCTGGTTGAGTCCCCTGGTTTAGTCCTGTTTAGTCCTGGTTTGGTCCTGATTTAGACCTGGTTTAGTCCTGGTTTGGTCCTGGTTTAGTTCTGGTTTAGTCCTGGTTTAGACCTGGTTTTGTTCTGGTTTAGACCTGGTTTAGTCCTGATTTAGTCCCGATTTAGTCCTGCTTTAGTCCTGCTTTAGTCCTGGCTTAGTCCTGGTTTGGTCCTGGTTTAGTTCTGGTTTAGTCCCTGTTTTGGACCTGGTTTAGTCCCTGGTTTAGTCCCTGGTTTAGTCCCTGGTTTAGTCCTGGTTTAGTCCTGATTTAGACCTGGTTTGGTCCTGGTTTGGTCCTGGTTTGGTCCTGGTTTAGTCCTGGTTTAGTTCTGGTATAGACCTGGTTTGGTCCAGGTTTAGTCCTGGTTTAGTTCTGGTTTAGTCCTGGTTTAGTCCCTGGTTTAGTCCTGGTTTAGTCCTGGTTTAGTTCTGGTTTAGTTCTGGTTTAGTCCTGGTTTAGTCCCTGGTTTAGTCCTGGTTTAGTCTTGGTTTAGTTCTGGTTTAGTCCTGGTTTAGTCCCTGCTTTGGTCTGGTTTAGTCCCTGGTTTAGTCCTGGTTTAGTCCTGGTTTAGTCCCTGGTTTAGTCCTGGTTTAGTTCTGGTTTAGTTCTGGTTTAGACCTGGTTTGGTCCTGGTTTAGTCCTGGTTTAGTTCTGGTATAGACCTGGTTTGGTCCTGGTTGAGTTCTGGTTTAGTTCTCGTTTAGTCCTGGTTAAGTCCCTGGTTTAGTCCTGGTTTGATCCTGGTTTAGTCCCTGGTTTAGTCCTGGTTTAGTCCCTGGTTTGGTCCCTGGTTTAGTCCTGGTTTGGTCCTGGTTGGTCCTGGTTTACTCCTGGATTGGTCCTGGTTTAGACCTGGTTTAGTCCTGGTTTAGTTCTGGTTTAGTCCTGGTTTAGACCAGGTTTAGTTCTGGTTTGGTCCTGGTTTAGTCCCTGGTTTAGTCCCTGCTTTAGTCCTGGTTTGGTCCTGGTTTACTCCTGGATTGGTCCTGGTTTAGACCTGTTTAGTCCTGGTTTAGTTCTGCTTTAAATCCTGATTTAGACCAGGTTTAGTCCTGCTTTTGTCCTGATTTAGACCTGGTTTAGTTCTGATTTTGTCCTGGTTTAGTCCTGGTTTAGTTCTGGTTTAGTCCTGGTTTAGACCCTGGTGTGTTCTGGTTTAGACCTGGTTTAGTCCTGCTTTAGTCCTGGTTTGGTCCTGGTTTGGTCCTGGCTTCGTCCTAGTTTAGTCCTGCTTTGGTCCTGGTTTAGTCCTGGTTTAGTTCCTGGTTTAGTCCCTGGTTTAGTCCCTGGTTAAGTCCTGGTTTGGTCCTGGTTTGGTCCTGGGTTGGTCCTCTTTTAGTCCTGGTTTAGTTCTGCTTTAGTCCTGGTTTAGACCTGGTTGAGACCTGGTTTAGTCCTGGTTTGGTCCTGGTTTATTCCTGGTTTAATCCTGGTTTAGTTCTGGTTTAGTCCTGGTTTAGTCCCTGGTTGAGTCCCTGGTTTAGTCCTGGTTTGGTCCTGGTTTGGTCCTGGTTTGGTCCTGGTTTAGCACTGTTTAGTTCTGGTTTAGTCCTGGTTCAGTCCCTGCTTTGGTCCTGGTTTAGTCCCTGGTTTAGTTCCTGGTTTAGTCCTGGTTTAGTCCTGGTTTGATCCTGGTTTAGTCCCTGGTTTAGACCTGGTTTAGTCCTGGTTTAGACCTGGTTAAGATCTGGTTTAGTCCTGGTTTAGACCTGGTTTAGACCTGGTTTAGTCCTGGTTTAGTCCTGTTTTAGACCTGGTTTAGTCCTTGTTTAGTAGCGGTTTTAGTACCTGCTTTACTCTCAATTTTGTCCTGCTTTAGTCTTGTTTTTGTCCCGGTTTGGACCTGCTTCAAACCTGATTTAGATCAGGTTTACACAAGGTTTAATTTGGCTCAAGAACTTTTTGTCCCCATGGTTGGTTTGTTCTGGTTTAGACCTAGTTTAGACATGGTTTAGTCCTGGTTTTGACATGGTTTAGAAGAGGTTTCTCAGTGGAAATATTACATCTGCAAATAATTTGGTTTGTGTACACACAGTCACAGTTTTTGCTCTTTACATTTTGGCTTTTGCATTACGTTTTAGTGTTGAGGCCAGTGTCTGTAACCTTCCACATTCATTGACATGTAATCATTCAATGTTTTTATGTTCTGGTCAATACATTAGCAGTGAAACTTTACTCATGCCTTTCCAAATCTTAACAGCAAATATACATGTATTAACACTTCAATGTACTACATATAATTAACATTTCACTCTTTAGTAAGGCTCTGCCCTGTTTGTGTACTCACATGTAATCATACAATGTTTTTTCTTATCATTCTCAGATGCCGAGGCCATCACGCAAGTCTGCTGCTGCTAAGCTCCGCAGAGCTGCACAGCTTGAGAGCAACAGACGTAAGTGTTATCTCTCATTACTATATAGTATAGAGTTTGGAACTGTATGTAACTGAACTTCTTTTGTCATTCAGGAGCAGGCACTGGCCACAGTCGGGTGCAGGCTGAGAGCTACGAACGCCGGCATCCCGACTACGTTGCGCTTGAGAGAAACGGACGTAAGTGTTCTCTGTGATTACTCTATATTTGATTGTTTGGATTTGTATGTAATTAAATTGTTTTCTCATTCAGGACGGGGCACTGGCCACCGTGCTACTCCGGGTCGTGCAGAGGAGTGGCGCGAAGGAGTCACCAAGAAGCGCCACTACTTCTTCCTGCCCAACAAGACCCCCGGCAAGAAGGTAAATGTTTTTTCCCCACTTGTCACATGTATATGTTCATGCATGTATACTAAAATGTGACTTGTTTTTCCAGTTGGTCCTGTTTGCTGGGGACTCTCATCTTAGCTCCATCGTGGACAAGAGAGTGTGCTTGCCAGAGGACAGCTTCACTTTCGGCTTCTCCTGCACTCCTGGGGCGACTGCGTCACAGCTGCAGACGGAGCTTTCAGCTGAGTACGTGAAGATGACGACGGATCCCGAGCACAAGAGAAAGGATGACGACAGTATGTACACTGCAGAAAGATATTCATATCTCTCTCTGCCCAATAGAACTGCTCCTTCTAATGTGTACAATTTTATTTTTTTAGTGCCTGATTTGTTGTGTCTTCTGGCCCCGTCCAACATGCCCCGTGACCACATCGCCTCCATTGATGAGGCAGCCAAGACCTTCAAGAACCTACTGGCATCTGCCAAGGAGAAGTGGGGAAAGGTAAACATGATGTAATCAGTTGTTGCATCGACACATTTGTAATACATTTATGTCCAAAATATTGATATCAATTCAATGTGTTCTCAGGTGTGTGTGGTCGATCCCCCCTCGTCTGTCTTTCAACGATGAGTACCAGACAGCTCTTTGGCAGGAATACCACAGGGTAGCAGCCACAGCCGGTTCGTAAATGCACATGTTGTTTTTCTGTAATATGTTGTTCAACAAGCTTCTTTTTAATTGACATTTCATTTATATTTCTACAGGAGTGAGGTACCACCTCCTGGCACCGCATTTCCCCATGAGTCAGACAGATCTGTGGGCGCAAGACGGGGTAAGGGCAATGATACAGCTTTACTTTCATTTTGATTTCATCCATCCTATATACATATATGGATATACACATCATGTGCATAACATTTTTTCCTTTTTTTTTTTTGCTTCAGACACATCTGAGTGACGACTACGGGCTCGTCATTCTCGTGGAGCAACTGTTGGACGCCTGTTTCAACGAGTTCGAGCGGCCTCCTCCCAGCCACCCCAAGCTGCCATCTCCCACCTACGCCAAGCCCCGTCGTCGTCCTGCACCTGCCGCGCCTGCGTCTCCTCCAGCCCCCGCCGCAGCCCATCGCAGAGCTTCCACCAGGCAGCGCACACGCCTTGTACGTGACATCAGCCCTGAAGGATCTGTAAGCTTTCGCAGGGTAAGGAACAATTTTGTCTACATACATCAATTTAACATAGATGCCTTTATTGTATTAATAACATGTGTTATGTTTTGTTGTGAGCAGAAGTTGCCGTCTGGGGAGTTCGCACCGTTTCGACCATGTTCACCTGAGACTGCAGAACAGGTTTGTATATTTCCTTTATAACATGTCGCAATCAAAAATTCATTATATTAACATCTCCGCTATTTATCCTTGAAGGTCACCGACCTTGGCATCCCACTGTCACCTGTTCTCTTCAGTCCTGCCATGGCTGTAGAGATGGAGAAGATTTGTCCGTCCAGTGGTGAGGAACCTACATCATGCCTGGCGGCGGAAAAGGTAATTTCAACTTGTTAACTGATATACTAGTAAGAAGTACTAATAATGATTCTGGGATAATATTGAGTAGTGTTACATAGACATTTAAAATAATATGGTGTTTCTTTGTGTTTAGACTTCTTCTCTCAAGCGCGCAAAGACCAGGAACAAGAAACGCCGCGTGAAGAGACAGGTTGGTTGACATGTGCTTGAATTATTTGTATTAATTGTCATGTCTTTACTATATTAACTCACATTTCTGTATGTAGAGGGTCGACGAGGCTGTCGACGAGAGCGTCACCCACACTGTCAACGAGAGAGGCTACAGAATGCGTGCTGCAGCTAGAAGAACTTCCTCTGAGAGAGCTCCACATCTTCTTTGGAGGTTGTTGCTTTAGTTTTTCTGTTTTTTTTTCAAATGGCATTTAATTTGATCAAACGCTGAGTTGATTGTAATACATTTGTCATGTGTTCATACAGCTGCACGACTTGGAGGTGTTCCCACAACTTCCACGGCCAGCAGGGGAGCAGCAAAGTGCAACCTTGCACATGGTAAGGAATTGATTTATCACTCTTATCAATTTATATGTCTTTACATCAGCATGATATCATAACCACACTATATAATAATCATGTCTTCTCTTTTCTGCCCATTCAGGTGCCTGACACGACATCCCCGCGCAACCCACAAGAACACCAGGCAAGCTCTGATGAAGACAACAAAGTTAAGTCACGCTATGCTATTGATGGGCGTCTTGCTTCACATGTTGTTTCTGGCCGCCGTGCCTGTGGTGTTGCTGCTGGCCGCCGTGCCGAGTGTTCAGTAGAAGTAACAGATGTTGAAATGCTTTCTGTAGCTGACAGTCAGGATGGCATTACATGTGAGGTTACTGATGCTGAAATGCTCGCTGTTTCTGAAAGTCAGGATGGCATTACATGTGAGGTTACTGATGCTGAAATGCTCGCTGTTGGTAGTGGTCAGGATGGCATTACATGTGAGGTCACAGATGCAGAAATGTTGACTGTTGCTAGTAGCGAAGTTAACACTGAGGTCACTGATGAGGAAATGCTTGCTGCTTCTTTTACTGCTACATCAAACCTTGAATTGACACCATGCTATACGCCATCTCTTCCTGTCCCAAAGAACGTACATGGGTCTTTTCATCAAGGGGTGCCCTTTTTGTTGTACCCTGGGAGACAGTGTATGCCCATTGCTTTAGTCGCCATTTCTAAACATAAACTCAAAAATGTCTTCACATGGAAACAGTTTGATTTGGATAATGTGCTCCATTTGGGTGATGACATGTTTGCCAAGTATAAACCTGAGGGACATCATTTTATGTGTGTGGGTAATTTGCCAACAGAATACAGTGTTGACAGGCAGCAATTTACCATTACATTAGGGGAGGCAGTTACTGGTGATGTAAAGGTTAATGACAGTGGATTTATCCGAGCTGGTGCATGTTTTAACTTTAGAGATGGTTTGACTAGGATTGTTTCCCAGTATGATTCTTGCCTCCTAACACTAGGTTGTAACACCTGTGCAATTATTGCAAATAATGGTTGCTATGCAGTGGTTGATTCTCATTCACGTTCTTCTAGTGGTTTAATTCATCCTGATGGTAAAAGCATTGTGACATATTTTGGTAGCTTTGAAGATTTAAACACTCACATTAGTAATTTGGCTAAAGGTTTTAAGAACACGCAGTTTGAAATTCAAGGTGTGACTGCTAACTTCACCACTACATGTCGTTCCATACCAGAAGCTCCTCTTTTAGATGCAGATGTGCAGTTTATTGGAGAGACCACCACAGTCATGCACTTCAAACCTTTGACTCAACAGGTCTGTAGACAATTGTGTGACAAATTGAACATAGACTTTGAAAAAAGTGATTCTTCTCCAATTGACATTGCTGCTTTGTTGGGCAATCCGTGCAAAAATGAGACTATTGTTGGTGATGGTAACTGTTTTTTCCGTGCAATTTCCCAAGCAGTTTGTGGCACACAAAAAAACCACAGAAAATTTAGGCTAGCAGCAGTAAAACAGCTCAAAAAATATCCTCATCTATACACAAGTTTATGTGAAGGATATTCATCTGTTCAAGAATACATCGAGAAAACAAAGATGAACAAAATTCACACTTGGGCTACTCAAACTGAAATTCAAGCAGTGGCTGATTATTTGGGTGTCAGTGTCTATACTTACACAACTAATCGTTGGGTTAGATATAGCTCTAACACTCAACAGTTATCAGATACTGCAATTTATTTGGAACATTGTAATGAAAATCACTATGAAACTGTAATCTGTGTTTCTCTGGCTGATGGACAGGGTTGCTGTAACTTGTGTAAAGATAATGTTAATGTAACACCATACAAAACTCGATCACAAAAGACTACTACCAGGGAAAGTAACTCTGATACTTATGTATGTCCAGCCACACCCTCGAAATATATCTTACAGAAGAAAAAAATGCAGAAAAAAGCAAATTATCAATCAGACCAATTTGCACGCAATAACAAAATAAAAAAAGTTATAACAAAATATCATAACACGCCAAAATACCAACAAAGGCTTAGAATAGCAAGCATAAAAAAATATGCTGAAAATGTTACATTCAGACAGCATTTAATTTCACAAGGTATCATTAAGTACCATGAAAACACAATCTATCAGCATAATATAACGACAGACAAGTCAAAGTATCCATAAGTATATAAGACTGATAACATCCATAGACAAACTGTTAAAAAATCAAAGTATCCATAAGTATAAGACTGATAAAATCCATAGAGAAACTGTTAAAAATCAAAAATCAAAGACAGATCCATAAGTATAAGACTGACAAAAAACACAGGCAAAATGTCATGCACCTGAGCTGTCACAAATATTCCACTAATTTGGACCATCAGAAACTGTTGAAAGCTACAAGTGTCCACAAATATGCAACAGATGAAAACTACCGCAACAAACGCAAAAATTACAGTAAACGCAAATATAGCAACCCTGACCACAAGCAACGAGTTATATCCAGAAGCCTCAGCAGAAAACAAAAACAGAAGGAAAAATCCAACATTTTGGAGCACGTTAAGCAAATGTTTTTAGACAAGATTAAATATGGACCACAGTTTGTGTGTTGTGTGTGCCACAAACGCTTCTTCCAAAATGGTGTTTTGGCTTGCAGAAGATCACATTATGTGAAGTTGTCACAGTCAGATCTCCATTATTGCATTTCTGACAAATATGTACATACCTGTGACATGACTTGCCCTAAGCCATGTAACATGTATGTGTATAGAGGAAAACTGAACATATGCCACACCTGTCACAGAAAAATGACTCGAGGTACCATCCCGGCTGAGTCTGCTGCTAACAATTTGGAACTCCCCCCAATTCCAGAGGAACTTGCACGATTAAACAGTATAGAAACCCATCTTATTTCACCAAACATTATGTTTTGTAAATACATGACTTTGCCTAAAACAAAACAGCGAGGCATTCGAGGTCCCGTGGTGTGCGTTCCAAGTAGGGTTACGGAGAGCTGTGACAAACTGCTGCCGCAAACTGGATCCCCTGGCCTGGTGCAAGTCAAACTCAAACGCAAAATGTCCTATAAAGGTCATTATGAGCATGACTTTGCAAGCACTCAAAATGTGACAGAAGCTTTGGGGTGTCTTAAACAAATTAACATCCACTATAAAGACATCGAGTTCAATCAAGACTGGATCAATGATTTTAGCAGAGAGGAGCCTGAAGAAGAACAACAAGAACAACAACAAGAGGACAACACAATGGAAGCCACTGCTGAAGGTACCGATCCACCGCCACAAGATCCCACAGAAGCCGAACATCTATATGAGAATCAGCAGCATGGAGTCTTCAATGACACCTGCTCTATGCCGCTGGACCTGGGTCAGGAGACGCTGGACCAGTATCTCGATAATGTGGTTAGTGTTGCTCCAGCTGAAGGAAACAACCCACTAAGCAAGCTCCATGACCCTACAAACGAGGCCAAATGTTTTCCCACTATTTTTGTAACTGGCACTAATACATTTCATACCCCCAGAAAATTCCCACTCACTTTATCCAAATATTTCAAATTACGCCTTTTGAGTGCTGATACCAGATTTGCTAACAATCAAGAATACGTTTTTTATGCTGATAACACGTTGATCTTGTGTAAAGTCACTGATTGTGTCTCCATTGCAACACGCAAAGGACAATTTGATGGCATTACAAGACGTCAAGCTCAGGACAGTGAGGGTAACGTTTTGAGATACGTGGTTCAGTTTAATGGTGGTTTCCGGTTTTTGTCACCAATTGTTGGCTCACCTGCTTACTGGCAACAATGTAAGCGTGAGGTTTTTTCCATGATACGTCAGTTAGGAGTACCTACTTGGTTCTGTTCTTTTAGTGCTGCTGACTTGCGCTGGAAAAATCTACTTGAAGCGCTTCTCATACAGGAAGGGAGAACACAGACGGTTGAACATTTGAACTGGGCTGAACGGTGTAATCTTTTGAGGAAGAACCCTGTGGTTGCAGCTGAAATGTTTGAGTATAGATGGCATTGCTTCTTGAAGTTGGTCCTCATGTCTCCTGCTAATCCCATTGGAAAAATTGTTGATTATTTTTACCGGGTTGAGTTCCAGGCTAGAGGCTCCCCCCACATCCACGCTCTCTTCTGGGTCGAAAATGCCCCCTAGAATTGATCAAAAACACCGATGAAGAAGTCACTGCTTTTATCGATAAACATGTCACCTGCCAGCTTCCACAAAATGATCCCAAACTAGCAGAACTGGTTCAAACTCTGCAGACCCACTCTAAACACCACTCTAAAAGTTGTAGAAAAAAGAAGACAGTCTGTAGATTTAATTTCCCACGCCCACCATCTCAGAGAACATTCATCAAAAGAGCACGGCAAACCCCCATTTGTCCAAAATGCCACTTGAAGAAAGAAGATGCATCCTGTGTATGTCCACCAGATGACCCAACACGCATGCCCAAAGAACGTGCAGAACAAATTCTGTCTGCCGTGAAGGAGGCTACGCTGAGTACCACTGACCCTCCCAAGGACAACGCAGAATTGTTTGCACGACTTGGCATCACACAGGCAGAATATGAAGAAGCCTTTCAAGTTTCAGACGGCCACACATGTATTATTTTACAAAGGGAACTGTCTGATATATGGACCAATCAAGGTAACTGGTTTGTCATCCTATTATGGGAAGCCAATATTGATATTCAATATGTAGTGGATGGGTATGCTTGTGCGGTCTACATGGTGACATACATTTCTAAAAGTGAAACAGAAGTTGGCGTGCTGCTTGGAAACGCACACAAGGAAGCATTGGAAGGCAATGAAAGTGCTAAAGACGCTATGAAAAAAATGGGGAATGTGTATGTACAAAAATCGTGAGGGTGTCAGCCCAGGAAGCTGCTTATCGAGTCACTGGAATGCATCTCAAAGAATTCCCGCAAAGTGTCTTTCATTCCTACAGGTGATAACATAGTCCGGCTTACTAAACCCATAAAACAGCTTGAAAACAGTTCATCTGAGGACATTTGGATGACTAACATAATAACAGACCGTTATATCAACAGGCCAGATGACAGTACTTTTAATGACATGTGCATTGCTGTTTTGTCTCCGAATATCGTGTGTTGTGCAAAGGTCAAACCAGCCGGAATCCAATTCTGCTAAAAAATTCTATGGGTGCCATAACAAAGCGAGTTAATACCCAACCTGCAGTGATTAGGTATGCCCGCTTTTCTCAAACTGAACATCCTGAACTGTTCTATCAGAGTCTTTTGCAGTTGTTTCTCCCCTATCGTGCAGAGAGCGACCTCATGCCACCTCCATTTACTGCATTTGAACAGTTTTACACTCACACGGACAGATGTTTCTTTCCAATGGATCAGTGTGTTCAGTTAAAAATGTGGTTGATGCACATAGAAACAGATTTGACAAACACACTGATGACTTGGAAACACTTTCTAATGAAGTCAGCGTCAATGCAAATCTGGAAGATGCATGGTCTGCTCTCTGCCCAGTACAACAACTTGAAAGGCTGGAAGATAAGGAGGAGGGTGTGGAGATGGTGGAGGAGGAGCATGCTGAGTTAGTCGAAATTCCTGAATTGGCCATTCCAAGAGACAGTATCCAATCATCTGTCAATCCATTTGAGAAAACCAAAACATTAACTAGACAAGAGGGTTTAAACTTAATTCGATCATTAAATACACAACAGATGGCCATTTTCAACCAAATTCGACACTGGTGCTTGCAAAAAATTAATAATCAAAACCCCGAGCCGCTGCACACATTCATTACCGGTGGAGCAGGCACCGGAAAAAGCCATCTCATTAGAGCAATACAATATGAAGCAACAAGACTTTTTGCACCTTTATGCTCTACTCCAGATGGTCTTAGCGTTTTGCTAACTGCACCTACTGGAATAGCAGCATATAATCTAAAGGCTGCAACCATTCACTCTTCATTTAGCATTGGCATGGACTGCCGCCTCCCCTATGTTCCACTCAGTGAAGAGAAAATCAATGCTCTGAGAGTTCAGTTCCAGGATGTTCAAATTCTCATCATAGATGAAGTTTCAATGGTCTCTTACAACTTGTTGGTTTACATTCATGGTAGATTACGTCAGATCAAACAAACTGGTGATTCCCCATTTGGAAACATTAGCGTTATTGCAGTCGGAGACTTTTACCAATTACCTCCAGTTAAAGGTAAACCTTTGTATGACACACGAGTTGGCTATAATCTTTGGCAGGATTTGTTTCACATTGCAGAGCTGACAACGGTTGTAAGGCAGCAAGACAGCACATTCGCTGATCTACTCAATCGCCTCAGAACCCGGTCAAGAGACACACCCCTGCTCCCAGAAGATGAAGCCATTTTAACAAGTCGTGTCACAGGACAACAATCCACTGCCCTCCATATCTTCCCCACGAACCCTCAGGTACAATACCACAACTTTCAACAGGTCCAACGCATCTGCCCAGATTACATCACCATCACAGCTCAAGATTACAGCTACAGTAAAAAAACTGGTAAACTCATCGAATTCACAGACGGAGTTGTTAAAACAAAGCATACCTCACTACTGGATGAATTGCCTGTTTGGTGTCAATGCACGGGTCATGCTGATTAAAAATGTGGATGTCAGCGATGGGCTCGTCAATGGAATCTGTGGCACCGTCACTCACATAGACAATCCACCAAACAGAAGGCTCCCACTGGCCATTTATGTGAAATTTGACGACGACAAAATTGGCGCACAAAAAAGAAGCCGCACTGTTACTCCACCAGGCCTGACTGGTTCTACACGCATAGAACCAGTCGAAGATCAAGCTAATAAAAAGGGGGAAAAGCGTCGTCAGTTCCCTCTTAAATTAGCATGGGCTTGCACAGTTCACAAGGTACAAGGCCTGACTGTTGATGAAGCCGTGGTCTGTCTGGACCGAACTTTTACATCAGGTCAAGCCTATGTCGCCTTGAGCCGTGTCAGGAGTTTAGAAGGTCTCATCATTCAAAAATTCAAAGCTAAGAAAATTTACTGCAACAGTAAGGTTAGACCAGCATTAGACACAATGCTTCCTTTCATGTTCACAGGGCCGTCATTGGACACACATGAAGCACAAGTATTCAACTTGTTTTTCATGAATGTGCAAGGACTTCCACAACATGTGTCGGACTTGCAGTCATGTATGCAGCAATTCCATCCCCACTGCATTGCTGTTACAGAAACTTGGCTCACTGAACGCTCACACCAACAATCCAATAGCATTTCAGGATACCATTTCCACAGTCAAACCCGCAGTTTGGCATATCAAACTAGCCGTCACCCTGCACTGGTCAATTTGCAGACACAGCTACATGGTGGAGTTGGAATGTACTGTCAAGACGGTCATTCCTACAACACTGTGTCATTACAAAACACTGATCTGGAATGTTTGGCTAAACATTTCACTGAACATGACATTCTCATTGTTGTCATTTACCGCCCTACATCATACCCAATGACTGTATTCAAACAAAATTTCAACAAACTTGTGAATTGGCTTGAGTCAAATTACAATCACATAGCAATCGTAGGGGACTTTAATGACGACATATTGAAATCTTCCAGTCTTTGCAATTTCATGCAAAAAAAGGGATTTGCTCAATGTGTCGCCTCTCCCACTACAGAAAGAGGCACTTTAATTGATCACATGTACTTAAAGTCCTCTCAGTTTGAAGTTGACACATTTGTGGTACCAACTTACTTCAGTGACCATGAAGGGATAAGATGCTCCTTCAGGCATAAAACCACAACAGGCAATTAATCTTCATTTTACATTTTTACACACCTTTCACCATTTTGTTTTGTTTCTCTTTTTTTTTTTTGATCCCTTTTTGGACTTCATTGCCTTTATGCAGCTTGGTGTGCTTTTTTCTTGTGTGCTAGCTTTTGATCTACTTTTGAAATGATCAACATTTCTTTTGTGTTAGTTAGTTGTTGATTGCTTTGACTTTTTGGATTTAATTCCTTTTATTGTAATGCATTACTACTTAGCAAGTGTTAGCTCTGACAATATTCAAATCACAGATAATCACACTTTTTTGTAACAAGTGGTCATTTCCTTATGATTGATGTAATGTCATATAGTGCATGCTTAAAGTGTAGACAGTGTAATGTACAAACAACTTCTTCATCATCTGGACTTTATGAACACTTTATGTATATACTATTGTCCTGTTTTGTATCTTGCATGCTAATTACTTAATAAAAACCCATAAAATTTATATCACTTGTTTGTATTTCTTCTACGAATAATTGCTTTATTACATTTATGTCATTTTGTCTTTTTTTTTTTACCTACTCTTTCACCATGAAGGGGTAATTAATCTATATTTTTCCTTTTACTAAGCCCTTCACAGATTGTTTTTTCTACTTTTTTCTTTTTCACTTTTTTATTTTCCAATTTTTCCTTTTTTAACCTTTTTCCCCCCATTTTGCCCTTTTTGCAGCTTGGTGTGTGTTCACTTTTTCTGTACCTTTTTATCTGGTTTTGAAATGATCTACGTTTCTTTTTTTACACTTTTTGCTTGCTTTGACTTTTTTGATTTAATACATTTTTCTGAAATGCATTCTTACTTTATCTCTGATTGGACAATTGTAACAACAAATACTTTGAATGACACTAGCATAACAAACACTCATGTACATTTCCAACTACGATATGACTAAGACCCAGACTAAGACCCAGACTAAGACTAAGACCCAGACTAAGACCCAGACCAAGACCCAGACTAAGACTAAGACCCAGACTAAGACTAAGACTAAGACTAAGACTAAGACCCAGACTAAGACTAAGACCCAGACTAAGACTAAGACCCAGACTAAGACCCAGACTAAGACCCAGACTAAGACTAAGACCCAGACTAAGACCCAGACTTAGACTAAGACCCAGACTAAGACCCAGACCAAGACCCAGACTAAGACTAAGACCCAGACTAAGACCCAGACTAAGACTAAGACCCAGACTAAGACTAAGACCCAGACTAAGACTAAGACCCAGACTAAGACCCAGACTAAGACTAAGACCCAGACCAAGACCCAGACTAAGACTAAGACCCAGACTAAGACCCAGACTAAGACTAAGACTAAGACCCAGACCAAGACCCAGACTAATACCCAGACCAAGACCCAGACCAAGACCCAGACCAAGACCCAGACCAAGACCCAGAATAAGATCCAGACTAAGACCCAGACCAAGACCCAGACTAAGACCCAGACTAAGACCCAGACCCAGACTAAGACCCAGACTAAGACTAAGACCCAGACTAAGACCCAGACCCAGACTAAGACCCAGACTAAGACTAAGACCCAGACTAAGACCCAGACTAAGACTAAGACCCAGACTAAGACCCAGACTAAGACCCAGACTAAAACCCAGACTAAGACTAAGACCCAGACTAAGACCCAGACTAAGACTAAGACCCAGACCAAGACCCAGACTAAGACTAAGACCCAGACCAAGACCCAGACTAAGACCCAGACTAAGACTAGACTAAGACCCAGACTAAGACCCAGACTAAGACCCAGACTAAGACCCAGACTAAGACCCAGACTAAGACCCAAGACTAAGACTAAAGACCCAGACTAAGACCCAGACTAAGACTAAGAGCCAGACTAAGACTAAGACCCAGAGTAAGACCCAGACCAAGACCCAGACTAAGACCCAGACCAAGACCCAGACCAAGACCCAGACTAAGACCCAGACTAAGACTAAGACCCAGACTAAGACCCAGACTAAGACCCAGACTAAGACTAAGACCCAGACTAAGACCCAGACTAAGACCCAGACTAAAGACCAGACTAAGAATAAGACCCAGACTAAGACTAAGACCCAGACTAGACCCAGACTAAGACTAAGACCCAGACTAAGACCCAGACTAAGACTAAGACCCAGACTAAGACCCAGACCAAGACCCAGACCAAGACCCAGACCAAGACCCAGACCAAGACCCAGACCAAGACCCAGACTAAGACCCAGACTAAGACCCAGACTAAGACTAAGACCCAGACAAAGACCCAGACAAAGACCCAGACTAAGACTAAGACCCAGACTAAGACCCAGACTAAGACCCAGACTAAGACCCAGACTAAGACCCAGACTAAGACTAAGACCCAGACTAAGACTAAGACCCATACTAAGACTAAGACCCAGACCAAGACCCAGAATAAGATCCAGACTAAGACCCAGACTAAGACCCAGACTAAGACTAAGACCCAGACTAAGACCAAGACCCAGACTAAGACCTAGACCAAGACCCAGACTAAGACCCAGACTAAGACCCAGACCCAGACTAAGACCCAGACTAAGACTAAGACCCAGACTAAGACCCAGACTAAGACTAAGACCCAGACTAAGACCCAGACTAAGACCCAGACCCAGACCAAGACCCAGACTAAGACCCAGACTAAGACTAAGACCCAGATTAAGACCCAGACTAAGACCCAGACTAAGAGTAAGACCCAGACTAAGACCCAGACTAAGACTAAGACCAAGACTAAGACCCAGACTAAGACCCAGACTAAGACCCAGACTAAGACTAAGACCCAGACTAAGACTAAGACCCAGACTAAGACTAAGACTCAGACTAAGACCCAGACTAAGACTCAGACTAAGACTAAGACCCAGACTAAGACTAAGACCCAGACTAAGACCCAGACCCAGACCAAGACCCAGACTAAGACCCAGACTAAGACCCAGACTAAGACCCAGACTAAGACTAAGACCCAGACTAAGAAGACTAAGACTAAGACCCAGACTAAGACTAAGACCCAGACTAAGACTAAGACCCAGACTAAGACTAAGACTAAGACCCAGACCAAGACCCAGACTAAGACCCAGACCAAGACCCAGACCAAGACCCAGACCAAGACCCAGACTAAGACCCAGACTAAGACCCAGACTAAGACTAAGACCCAGACTAAGACTAAGACCCAGACTAAGACCCAGACTAAGACTAAGACCCAGACTAAGACCCAGACTAAGACTAAGACCCAGACTAAGACTAAGACCCAGACTAAGACCCAGACTAAGACTATGACCCATACTAAGACTAAGACCCAGAATAAGATCCAGACTAAGACCCAGACTAAGACCCAGACTAAGACTAAGACCCAGACTAAGACCAAGACCAAGACCCAGACCAAGACCCAGACTAAGACCCAGACTAAGACCCAGACCCAGACTAAGACCCAGACTAAGACTAAGACCCAGACTAAGACCCAGACTAAGACTAAGACCCAGACTAAGACCCAGACTAAGACCCAGACTAAGACTAAGACCCAGACTAAGACTAAGACCCAGACTAAGACTAAGACCCAGACTAAGACTAAGACCCAGACTAAGACTAAGACCCAGACTAAGACCCAGACTAAGACCCAGACTAAGACTAAGACCCAGACTAAGACCCAGACTAAGACCCAGACTAAGACCCTACTAAGACCCAGACCAAGACCCAGACTAAGACCCAGACCAAGACCCAGACCAAGACCCCCAAGACCCAGACTAAGACCCAGACCAAGACCCAGACTAAGACCCAGACTAAGACTAAGACCAAGACCAAGACCAAGACCCAGACCAAGACCCAGACTAAGACCAAGACCCAGACTAAGACCCAGACTAAGACTAAGACCCAGACTAAGACCCAGACTAAGACCCAGACCCAGACCAAGACCCAGACTAAGACCCAGACTAAGACTAAGACCCAGACTAAGACCCAGACTAAGACCCAGACTAAGACTAAGACCCAGACCAAGACCCAGACTAAGACCCAGACCAAGACCCAGACCAAGACCCAGACTAAGACTAAGACCCAGACTAAGACCCAGACTAAGACTAAAACCCAGACTAAGACTAAAACCCAGACTAAGACCCAGACTAAGACCCAGACTAAGACCCAGACTAAGACCCAGACTAAGACCCAGACCAAGACCCAGACTAAGACCCAGACTAAGACTAAGACCCAGACTAAGACCCACACTAAGACTAAGACCCAGACTAAGACCCAGACTAAGACTAAGACCCAGACTAAGACTAAGACCCAGACTAAGACTAAGACCCAGACTAAGACCCAGACTAAAACCCAGACTAAGACTAAGACCCAGACTAAGACCCAGACCCAGACTAAGACCCAGACTAAGACCCAGAGTAAGACCCAGACCCAGACCTAGACCCAGACCAAGACCCAGACTAAGACCCAGACTAAGACCCAGACTAAGACTAAGACCCAGACTAAGACCCAGACTAAGACCCAGACTAAGACTAAGACCCAGACTAAGACCCAGACTAAGACCCAGACTAAGACTAAGACCCAGACTAAGACTAAGACCCAGACTAAGACCCAGACTAAGACCCAGACTAAGACCCAGACTAAGACTAAGACCCAGACTAAGACCCAGACCAAGACCAAGACCCAGACTAAGACTAAGACCCAGACTAAGACCCAGACTAAGACCCAGACTAAGACCCAGACTAAGACCGAGACCAGGACCGAGAACAAGACCGAGACCCGGACCAAGACCAAGACCAGGACCCAGACTAATACCCAGACTAAGACCCAGACTAAGACCCAGACTGACACCCAGACTGAGACCAAGACCGAGACCAGGACCGAGACCAAGACCGAGACCCGGACCAAGACCAAGACCAGGACCCAGAGCAAGACCCAGACTAAGACCCAGACTAAGACCCAGACTAAGACTAAGACCCAGACTAAGACCCAGACTAAGACCCACACTAAGACTAAGACCCAGACTAAGACCCAGACTAAGACCCAGACTAAGACCCAGACTAAGACTCAGACCAAGACCCAGACTAAGACCCAGACCAAGACCCAGAATAAGACCCAGACCAAGACCCAGACTAAGACCAAGACCCAGACCAAGACCAGGACCCAGACTAAGACTGAGACCGAGACCCGGACTAAGACTAAGACCGAGATCCGGACCAAGACCAGGACCCGGACCAAGACCAGGACCCAGACTAAGACCGAGACCAAGACTAAGACCGAGACCCGGACCAAGACCAGGACCCAGACTAAGACTAAGACTAAGACTAAGACTAAGACCGAGACCCGGACCGAGACCAGGACCCAGACAAAGACTAAGACCGAGACCCAGACTAAGACCAAGACCAAGACTAAGACTAAGACTAAGACCAGGACTAGGACCAAGACAGGAGGAGAATCGAGTAGGGAGACACAGAGGAGGACAGAGGAGGGAGAGACAGGAGGGAAAGGAGGGAGACATAGAGGAAGAGAGACGAGGCAGAGAGAATAAAGACAGGAGAGAGGAGGAAGACAGAGAGACGAGGGAGAGAGAATAAAGAGAGGTAGAGAGAGGAGGGAGACGAGGAGAGAGGAAGAGGAGAATTACACTTTGAATAGAGCAGAGTAATGAGCACGTGACCAGTAGTATAGTGGCCCCTATAATACATGTAAAACACACAACTTTGGTATGAAACTTGGGGAGATAATTATAGCCCTAAAACAAAACCAAAAAGTCAATGACACTATACCTGTATTATGCACGAGTTTGATGGTTCAAAGTCACAGACTCCACCAGTTTAATGCAATGATCACACTGCACTATGGAAACAGTGTGAAAGGTGGGGGCCAGGGGGGGCGTGCGGCCGGGTGGTGGCTGGCCAGGGGGAATGCTGCGTGGGGGCGGTGGCTGGCCCCCGGCGCGCGAGGGGAGGCGGTCGCGCCGTGGCGAGGGCCATCATTGCCGCTTGCGGCTTTAAGTTTCTTCTTATTATTATTTTTATTTTTCTCCCCCTGGGATCGCGATTTTCACCCCCTAAACGTCGACGAAAAGTCTCACATGGGGGTATCAGATCGATCGGCCTCGCGAAAAATTCGATAAAATATGCATCGCAAAAATGACCCACGCACACAGGCTCGACAGCGCCACCTAGAAAATTGCAAATTTTCAAATGAATTGGGAGCCGACTCGCATATTTCACCGTAGCAAAGCCAAATTCACACCAGTGATAGAGCTCATGGAGACGAGCAAAAAAGCCAATCATAGTGCTGCCCTAAGGCGGACAGGAAGTCCACCATATTCGATCGAAAAATCGCCAATTTTTTCGCCGCCTGTTTTCAAAATACTACAACTCTCATGTTTTTACTCCAAAAGACGTCAGATTTCACATGTCACATCTGGACACATGGGGTTTCATAACTTATCCGATCGTTTGCAATAATTTCGTGTCGTTCGCCCGCACGCCGCCATCGAAAAACGCCTTCGTTTCCTGTAATTTCGTTGTCCTCTCACGACCAGGGGCATTGTCCTACAGATCTCACATTCACATGACATATGCGTAATTATGGCCTGTATGGAATGGACTATAAAGTATTATGAAAATGAAAACTCTAGCGCCCCCTAGCATAGACGTGAAACGTCAACATTATCGGATTACAACCAAATTTGGGGAATAAATCTGGGATCTGATGAGGACCAAAAAATTATATTATGGGCATGGGTCATTTCCCACAACTGGCCAGTAGGGGCGCAAAGAGTCCAACAAAAAACATTTAAAAATCTATTACTCACACGGGCTTTGCCCGACACATCTCAAATTTAAGTCACATATGTTTCATTTGGCCCTGAATCAAATGCATTATAAAGTCTAATCAAAATGAACACTCTAGCGCCCCCTACCATAGACATGCCACATCAATATTATTGGATTCATACCAAATTTAGGGAATAAATTTGAGGCACAAAAAGAAGCAAAAAATTATATTACGGGTATAGGCTATTTCTTACAATTGGCCAGCAGGGGCGCAAATACTCCAACAAAAAATATTTAAAAATATATTACTCACACGGGCTTTGCCCGAGACATCTCAAATTTAAGTCAAATATGTTTCATTTGGCCCTGAATCAAATGCAATATAAAGTGTAATCAAAATGAACCCTCTAGCGCCCCCTACCATAGACGTGAAAAATTCAATATTATCGGATTCATACCAAATTTGGGGACTACATTGGACACCTCAGAAGAAGCAAAAAATTATATTACAAGCATGGGTTATTTCTCACGGTTGGCCAGCAGGGGCGCACAGACTCCCCCAAAATAATCATTTAAAAATGTCTGACTCACAGGGACATTGGTCTGAATCGCTCCAATTAACATCAAACATGTGTCATTTGGCCATGAATGTCATGGATTATAAAGCTCCTTGATAAAACTTCAACAATGAATGTCCACGCTGCCTTTTGATTCATAAAAAGGCCGCCATATTGAATAAGAAATTCGCCATCTCTTTCGCCGCTTCTTTTCAAAATGATACAACTCCCAGATTTTTGCTCCAAAACAGGTCAGATTTCACATGTCACATCTGGACACATGGGGTTTCATTTCTTATCCGATCAATAATTTCGTGTCATTCGCCCGCACGCCGCCGTCGAAGCACGCCTTCTTTTCCTTTCCAGAGTCTGTATTATTTTTTCCGCCCAAACTCGGCCCGTTTTCACCCCCTGAACATGCACAAAAAGTCTCACATGGGGGTATCAGATCGACCAGCTTGGTGAAAATTTTCATAAATTTGCCATCACAAAACATGTCCCCTGCACCCCCACTCCACAGCGCCCCCTAAAATGTCACACCTATGGCAGAGGAAGCGGGTAAATTTAGGAATAGACACACAAAAATCAGCACAGTGACAGAGCACAGTGAGACAAGCATAAAAGTGAATTGAAGCACTGCTCTATGACAAACAGGAAGTCGGCCATATTTAATTGAAAAATTCACCACATTTACACAACGCATTTTCAAAATGATTCTACTCACACATATTTTGCCCAAATTTGCTCAGATTTTTCACATGTCACATGTACATACATGTGGTTTTCATAAAACATCCATTCCGGGCAGGGGGAATGCTGCGTGGAGGCGATGGCTGGCCCCCGGCGGTCGCGAGGGGAGGCGGCGGTCGCGCCGTGGCGAGGGCCATCATCGCCGCTTGCGGCTTTAAATTAACATTGTTTCTCCTCAACCTGTATTATTTTTCTCCCCAAACTCGCCCCGTTTTCACCCCCTAAACGCAGACGAAAAGTCTCACATGGGGGTATCAGATCGACCAGCTCGGTGAAAATTTTCATAAATTTGGCATCACGAAAATGTCCCCTGCACCCCCACCCCACGGCGCCCCCTACAATTTCACACCTATGGCAGAGGAGGCAGGTAAATTTAGGAATAGACACACAAAAATCAGCACAGTGATAGAGCACAGTGAGACAAGCATAAAAGTGAATTGAAGCACTGCTCTATGTCAAACAGGAAGTCGGCCATATTTAATAGAAAATTCACCACATTTTACACAACGCGTTTTCAAAATGATTCTACTCACACATATTTAGCCCAAATGTGCTCAGATTTCACATGTCACACGTACACACAAGGTTTCATAAACATCCACTTTTTTTTTGCAACAACTTTGTGCCGTTTGTCCATACCTCACCGTCAAAAAACACCTTAATTCCTGTTTTCCTTCATTCCCGCTCACAGACACATGGATGTGTCTAAAGAGCTACAACTATCCCCACTGATGTAAAATAAAAATGTGAATACAGCAGAGTAATGAGCATGTGACCAGTGGACTCTATAGCGCCCCCTATAATGCAATGAAAACACACAACTTTGTGCGATTGGCATGAAACTTGGTGAGATAAATGTAGACCTGAAACCAAACAAAAAAGTCAATGACACTATACCTGTATTATGCACGAGTTTGATGGTTCAAAGCCACGAACACCAGTATAATGCAATGGTCACTATAGAAACTGTGTGAGGGAGAGGGGGGGGTGGGGGGGGGGGGCGGCGGGCCGGACGGTGGTCGGAAGGGGGGAATGCTGCGTGGAGGCGGTGGCTGGCCTCCGGCGGGTCGCGAGGGGGGCGGGGCGCGTCGAGGCGAGGGCCATCATCGCCGCTTGCGGCTTTAATTGGCCCTCGCCGCTCACGAAGTGACGGCGAGGGGTATTGTTCTTCGAAAGTTTCTTCTTCTTATTATTATTATTATTTTTTTTTTTTTCTCCCCCTGGGATCGCGATTTTCACCCCCTAAACGTCGACGAAAAGTCTCACATGGGGGTATCAGATCGATCGGCCTCGCGAAAAATTCGAGAAAATATGCATCACGAAAATGACCCAGACACGCAGGCTCGACAGCGCCACCTAGAAAATTGCAAATTTTCGAATGAATTGGGAGCCGACTCGCATATT
This sequence comes from Periophthalmus modestus, assembly GCA_019594935.1. Classification (NCBI taxonomy): domain Eukaryota; kingdom Metazoa; phylum Chordata; class Actinopteri; order Gobiiformes; family Gobiidae; genus Periophthalmus; species Periophthalmus modestus. The sequence continues at coordinate 21,877,071 of JAIEZT010001243.1, forward strand.
TCGCCGTAGCAAAGCCAAATTCACACAAGTGATAGAGCTCATGGAGACGAGCAAAAAAGCCAATCATAGTGCTGCCCTAAGGCGGACAGGAAGTCCACCATATTCGATCGAAAATTCGTCAATTTTTTCGCCGCCTGTTTTCAAAATACTACAACTCTCATGTTTTTAGTCCAAAAGACGTCAGATTTCACATGTCACATCTGGACACATGGGGTTTCATAACTTATCCGATCGTTTGCAATAATTTCATGTCGTTCGCCCGCACGCCGCCATCGAAAAACGCCTTCGTTTCCTGTAATTTCGTTGTCCTCTCACGACCAGGGGCATTGTCCTACAGATCTCACATTCACATGACATATGTGTAATTATGGCATGTGTGGAATGGACTATAAAGTGTAATGAAAATGAACACTCTAGCGCCCCCTAGCATAGACGTGAAACGTCAACATTATCGGATTACGACCAAATTTGGAGAATAAATCTGGCATATGACGAGGACCAAAAAGTTATATTATGGGCATGGGTCATTTCTCACAACTGGCCAGTAGGGGCGCAAAGAGTCCAACAAAAAACATTTAAAAATATATTACTCTCACGGCCTTTGCCCGACACATCTCAAATTTAAGTCACATATGTTTCATTTGGCCCTGAATCAAATGCATTAAAAAGTCAAATCAAAATGAACACTCTAGCGCCCCCTACCATAGACGTGACACATCAATATTATCAGATTCATACCAAATTTAGGGAATAAATTTGAGGCACGAAATGGAGCAAAAAATTATATTACGGGTATAGGCTATTTCTTACAATTGGCCAGCAGGGGCGCAAATACTCCAACAAAAAACATTTAAAAATCTATTACTCACACGGGCTTTGCCCGACACATCTCAAATTTCAGTCAAATATGTTTAATTTGGCCCTGAATCAAATGCAATATAAAGTGTAATCAAAATGAACCCTCTAGCGCCCCCTACCATAGACATGACACATCAATTTTATCGGATTCATACCAAATTTGGGGAGTACATTGGACACCTCAGAAGAAGCAAAAGATTATATTACAAGCATGGGTTATTTCTCACGGTTGGCCAGCAGGGGCGCAATGACTCCAGAATAAATCATTGAAAAATCTAACTTTCGCATACGTCTTTTTGAAACCTATCTACTCCTACGTTTTTCATCCCAATGAACTGAAACTCCACATGCCACATCTATACAGATTGATTATCAATAATCATCCATTTTTTTGGGGATATTCTTCACGGTTTATGTGTAGCTCGCTGTGAAAATATGACTTCATTTTTGGATTGAAAAAACCACTCCACTTTCACATTCGTTCATATAAAACCTTTCTAGTCTTAGGTTTTTTCAACCAAACTACCTGAAACTCCACAGGCCACATCTACAGAGGTAGTTTATCAATAATCATCCATGTTTTTGGGGATATTCATTATATTTTTTGTGTAGCTCACTGTCAAAATAGGACTGAATTATTGGTTCGAAATTCCCACACCACTTTGACATATGTGTATATGGAATCTATCTATTCCTACGTTTTTTCATCCCAATGAGCTGAAACCCCATAGGCCACATCTATACAGGTTGCTTATCAATAATCATCCATTTTTTTGAGGATATTCATTATAGTTTTTGTGTAGCTCACTGTCAAAATAGGACTGAATTATTAGTTTCAAATTCCCACACCACTTTCACATATGTGTATATTAAAGCTATCTACTCTTAAATTATACATCTAAATGAATTCAAACTCCTCATGTCACATCTATACAGGTTGATTATCAATAATCATCCATTTTTGGGGGATATTCATTATAGTTTTTTGTGTAGCTCACTGTCAAAATAGGACTGAATTATTGGTTCGAAATTCCCACACCACTTTCATATATGTGTATATTAAAGCTATCTACTCTTACATTTTTAATCTAAATAATTTCAAACTCCAAATGCCACATCTACAGAGGTACTTTATCAATAATCATCCATTTTTTTGAGGATATTCATTATAGTTTTTGTGTAGCTCACTGTCAAAATAGGACTGAATTATTAGTTTCAAATTCCCACACCACTTTCACATATGTGTATATTAAAGCTATCTACTCTTAAATTATACATCTAAATGAGTTATAACTCCACATGCCACATCTATAGACGTAGCTTATCAATAATCATCCATGTTTTGTGCCGTTTTGTCCATACCTCACCGTCAAAAAACACCTTTATTTCCTGTTTCCTTCATTCCCACTCACAGACACATGGATGTGTCTAAAGAGCTACAACTATCCCCACTGATGTAAAATAAAAATGTGAATACAGCAGAGTAATGAGCATGTGACCAGTGGACTCTATAGCGCCCCCTATAATACAATTAAAACACACAACTTTGTCTGATTGGCATAAAACTTGGGGAGATAAATGTAGACCTAAAACCAAACCAAAAAGTCAATGACACTATACATGTATTATGCACGAGTTTGATGGTTCTAAGTCACAGACTCCACCAGTTTAATGCAATGATCACTCTGCACTATGGAAACAGTGTGAAGGGGGGGGGCGAGGGGGGCGTGCGGGCGGGGGGTGGCCGGGCAGGGGGAATGATGCGAGGAGGCGGTGGCTGGCCCCCCGGCGGTCGCGAGGGGAGGCGGTCGCGCCGTGGCGAGGGCCATCATCGCCGCTTGCGGCTTTAATTGGCCCTCGCCGCTCACGAAGTGACGGCGAGGGGTATTGTTTTCGCTCGGTTTCTTCTTCTTATTGGCCCTCGCCGCTCACGAAGTGACGGCGAGGGGTATTGTTTTCGCTCGGTTTCTTCTTCTTATTATTGGCCCTCGCCGCTCACGAAGTGACGGCGAGGGGTATTGTTTTCGCTCGGTTTCTTCTTCTTATTAGGCCCGAGCCGGAGACAACGTCCCGGCGAGGGACTCATTAAAACCGCGTCCGAAACGGGGGAAAATGGCAAAAATCAAGTGGTTAACACGCCCCGACATGCCAGTGAGTGGTGTCAAAAATTAGAACTCGCCAAGCTCTAATTGTCACCGAAGACCGAAAAAAAAAAAAAAATAACTAAAGACGACTCGATAGCGCCACCTCAAACTTTGATTTTCATGGGGCCAATGGGAGCCCGACTCGGAAAAAAGTGAACCTAAAAATCTGAAACTCGCATCAAAAAATAGAACATGTCGGGACATGACAAAAATGATATTATCGCCCCGCCCTAAAATGTACAGGAAGTCGGCCATATTGGATCAAACCCGGTGATGACAAAAGCGCACACCCTCACATTCAGGACATCTCCTCGCACAGTTTTCATCACAAACACTTCAAATTTGGCCAAAACCCACTAAACCCATGTGAGATTAAAGATCATCAATTATATTTGAATATGACTTTGGGTGTGGTCATGGTGAATTTTATACAAAATCGCAATTTTTGGAATATTTTTTCAAAAAATATTTCTCTTTCACACATTTTTTGTTGGGAAAACGCTAATACAGCGTTTATGCACATTTGTGAGCTGAACACAATGATATGCAAATTATGGCTTTATCTCACAAAGTGGCTCTCTAGCGCCCTCTTCAAATTTCATTTTCAAAAATTCGTAGAAGACAAGTGATTTGTCGTGGACTTGTGAAAAAATTCACAGAGGCCTTATTTGTGATGGGGCACAATGTGAGAAAGTCACATGACTGTAGCTTTTATGGTTTAGGAGAAAAAAAATGGGTCGAAAATCAGTTTCCATTATTATTATTCTTATTATTTTCCTCGCGACTTCGAAGCCATTTTTGACCCCCTGAATGTTAACGAAAACTCAATTTTATTTGACCCAAAATTCAAAACTGGTGAAAAATTAATTATTTTGGTATTGAAAAAAATTCACACTTCAAAATGACTCAGTAGCGCCACCTCAAAAAAAAAAAACATTACGTCAATGACAGACCTTTTTCATCGTAGACAAATGAAATTTGGTAGAACCATAGAACATGTCAAGACAAGTAAAAAATTATATTATGACCCCACCCTAAACCCTACAGGAAGTCGGCCATTGTGGACGGAACCCAATTTTTTTGAAAGTTTAACTCTCACATTTGGATTTTTTACACCCTGGATTTTCATTCAAGAAACTTGGAAATTTGTCCAAATGAACTAGACCCATGTGGGATTATATTCGACTAACTTGGATTTTTCTACATCATAAATTGTGGGCGTGGTCAGCCTGCTAAGAAAAAAGCCATTTTTTGAAGTTTTAAATTGCGCGTAACTCAGATATGCAGGGTCCTATTTCCCGGCATTAATATACGTTTTGTTCAAAATGTTGATTTGAACACAAAGGCATACAATTTACATAAGTCAGACATTAAATTGCTCCACAGCGCCCCCTTGAATTTTTGAATGGGACAAAAAAAATTAGTTTGTCATAAACATTTGAAATTTGGCATGGACATGTGGCTTGACATACTGAACAAAAAAGCCAATGAGAACATACCTCTATTTGTAACTATGTTACCGTGGTAACCGTGGAAATGGTCAGAAATGTGTCATTGAAATGAATGGGGTTCAGAGTACTGGACTTTGTTATAGACTAAATAGATGCTCTGCACTAATCCAACTATGACCTAAAATTCAAGGTTGGTGAAAAAATGTGTAATTTGATGTGCAAAAAAATTTATGTTTCAAAATGACTCAATAGCGCCACCTCAAAGTCAAAAAATACATTACGGCAATGAGAGACCCTTTTTCATCGTAGACAAATGAAATTTGGTAGAACCATAGAACATGTCAAGACATGTAAAAAATTATATTATGACCCCACCCTAAACCCGACAGGAAGTCGGCCATTGTGGGCGGAACCCCATTTTTTTGAAATTTTAACTGTCACGTTTGGATTTTTTACGCCATGGATTTTCATTCAACAAACTTGCAAATTCGTCTAAATAAACTAAACCCATGTGGGATTAAAGGCGACTCACTTGAATTTTTCTAAGTCATAAAATGTGGGTGTGGCCAACATGCGAAGAAAACTGGCGTTTTTTTAAGTATTGAATTGCACCTAACTCAAACATGCAGTGTCCTGTTAACCGGCATTAATATACATTTTAGTCACAATATTGATCTGAACCTAATGATATACAGTTTACATAGATCACACAATCCATTGCTCCACAGCGCCCCCTGGAAATTTTGAATGGGACCCAAAAAATTTTACTTTGTTAAAAACTTTTGAAATTTGGCATGGACATCCCTCTCCCCATACTGAACAAAAAAGCCAATGAGAACATACCTCTATTTGCAAGTGTGTTGCCATGGCAACGACCGATATTTCTCATTGAAATACATGGGTTTTGGTTAACTTGGATAAAAAAATTACTTTGTCATTGACCATTGAAATTTGGTACACATATTCCACTCATCACACTGAACAAAAAAGCCAATTAAAGCATACGTCTATTTCCAACTGTGCAGGTGTGAAAATGTCATAAATGCTGTCATTGGAATGAATGGAGTAGTATTACTCAGTCGCTGTTTTTGGTGGGAGGGGCGATGTAAGCCCGAACGAGAGGCGCGAACTCTGCGGTCGCGTGAACCCCGCGGTCGCAAGGGGGGCGAGGGCCTTTATCACTGCTTGCAGTTTTAATTATTATTATTATTTTTCCTCCCAAACTCGCCCCGTTTTGACCCCCTAAACGTGGACGAAAAGTCTCACATGGGGGTATCAAATCGACCGGCCTCGCGAAAATTTCGATAAAATACGCATCACCAAAATGTCCAACGCACACCGGCTCAACAGCGCCACCTTGAAATTTTGAGATTTTCAAACTAATAGGGAGCCCCGACTCAGAATTAGCTGAAATTCGCACCAATGATAGAGCTCATGGAGACGAGCAAAAAACAATATTATAGTGATGCCGTGTGGCGGACAGGAAGTCGGCCATATTGGATCAAACCTTCGCCAGCGCTTTAACACGATGTTTTCAAATTGTAATCAGTCCTAGGTTTTCGATCTAAATGAGGTCAGATTTCACATGTCACATCTGGACACATGGGGTTTCATGAAACATGCTTTTTTTTGGGACAATTTCATGTCGTTCGCCCGCACGCCGCCATCGAAAAACGCCTTCGTTTCCTGTAATTTCGTTGTCCTCTCACGACCAGGGGCATTGTCCTACAGATCTCACATTCACATGACATATGTGTAATTATGGCATGTATGGAATGGACTATAAAGTGTAATGAAAAATGAAAACTACTCTAGCGCCCCCTAGCATAGACGTGAAACGTCACATCATTGGATTACAACCAAATTTGGGGAATAAATCTGAGATATGACGATGAACAAAAAATTATATTATGGGCATGGGTCATTTCTCACAACTGGCCAGTAGGGGCGCAAAAGAGTCCCAACAAAAAACATTTAAAAAATATATTACTCACACGGGCTTTGCCCGACACATCTCAAATTTAAGTCACATATGTTTCATTTGGCCCTGAATCAAATGCATTATAAAGTCTAATCAAAATGAACACTCTAGCGCCCCCTACCATAGACATGACACATCAATATGATCGGATTCATACCAAATTTAGAGAATAAATTTAAGGCACAAAAAGGAGCAAAAAATTATATTACGGGTATAGGCTATTTCTTACAATTGGCCAGCAGGGGCGCAAATACTCCAACAAAAAACATTTAAAAATATATTACTCACACGGGCTTTGCCCGAGACATCTCAAATTTCAGTCAAATATGTTTCATTTGGGCCCTGAATCAAATGCAATATAAAGTGTAATCAAAATGAACCCTCTAGCGCCCCCTACCATAGACGTGACACATCAATTTTATCGGATTCATACCAAATTTGGGGAGTACATTGGACACCTCAGAAGAAGCAAAAAATTATTATATTACAAGCATGGGTTATTTCTCACGGTTGGCCAGCAGGGGCGCAATGACTCCAGAATAAATCATTGAAAAATCTCACTTTCGCATACGTCTTTTTGAAACCTATCTACTCCTACGTTTTTCATCCCAATGAACTGAAACTCCACATGCCACATCTATACAGGTTGCTTATCAATAATCATCCATTTTTTTGGGGGATATTCATTATAGTTTTTGTGTAGCTCACTGTCAAAATAGGACTTAATTATTAGTTTAAAATTCCCACACCACTTTGACATATGTGTATATTAAAGCTATCTACTCTTCAATTATACATCCAAATGAGTTCAAAGTCCACAGGCCACATCTACAGAGGTACTTTATCAATAATCATCCATTTTTTTGGGGATATTCTTCACGGTTTATGTGTAGCTCGCTGTGAAAATATGACTTCATTTTTGGATTGAAAAAAACACTCCACTTTCACATTCTTTCATATAAAACCTTTCTACTCTTAGGTTTTTCAACCAAACTACCTGAAACTCCACAGGCCACATCTACAGAGATAGTTTATCAATAATCATCCATGTTTTTTGGGGATATTCATTATAGTTTTTTTGTGTAGCTCACTGTCAAAATAGGACTGAATTATTGGTTCGAAATTCCCACACCACTTTCATATATGTGTATATGGAATCTATCTATTCCTACGTTTTTCATCCCAATGAGCTGAAACTCCATAGGCCACATCTATACAGGTTGCTTATCAATAATCATCCATTTTTTTGAGGATATTCATTATAGTTTTTGTGTAGCTCACTGTCAAAATAGGACTGAATTATTAGTTTCAAATTCCCACACCACCACTGTTTCACATATGTGTATATTAAAGCTATCTACTCTTAAATTATACATCTAAATGAATTCAAACTCCTCATGTCACATCTATACAGGTTGATTATCAATAATCATCCATTTTTGGGGGGATATTCATTATAGTTTTTGTGTAGCTCACTGTCAAAATAGGACTGAATTATTGGTTCGAAATTCCCCACACCACTTTCATATATGTGTATATTAAAGCTATCTACTCTTACATTTTTAATCTAAATAATTTCAAACTCCAAATGCCACATCTATAGACGTAGCTTATCAATAATCATCCATTTTTTTGAGGATATTCATTATAGTTTTTGTGTAGCTCACTGTCAAAATAGGACTGAATTATTAGTTTCAAATTCCCACACCACTTTCACATATGTGTATATTAAAGCTATCTACTCTTAAATTATACATCTAAATGAGTTATAACTCCACATGCCACATCTATAGACGTAGCTTATCAATAATCATCCATGTTTTGTGCCGTTTGTCCATACCTCACCGTCAAAAAACACCTTTATTTCCTGTTTCCTTCATTCCCACTCACAGACACATGGATGTGTGTCTAAAGAGCTACAACTATCCCCACTGATGTAAAATAAAAATGTGAATACAGCAGAGTAATGAGCACATGACCAGTGGACTCTATAGCGCCCCCTATAATACAATTAAAACACACAACTTTGTCTGATTGGCATAAAACTTGGGGAGATAAATGTAGACCTAAAACCAAACCAAAAGTCAATGACACTATACCTGTATTATGCACGAGTTTGATGGTTCTAAGTCACAGATTCCACCAGTTTAATGCAATGATCACTCTGCACTATGGAAACAGTGTGAAGGGGGGGGGCGAGGGGGGCGTGCGGCCGGGGGTGGCCGGGCAGGGGGAATGATGCGTGGAGGCGGTGGCTGGCCCCCGGCGGTCGTGAGGGGAGGGCGGTTGCGCCGTGGCGAGGGCCATCATCGCCGCTTGCGGCTTTAAATTAACATTGTTTCTCCTCAACCTGTATTATTTTTTCTCTCCCAAAAACTCGCCCCGTTTTCACCCCCTAAACGCAGACGAAAAGTCTCACATGGGGGTATCAGATCGACCAGCTCGGTGAAAATTTTCATAAAATTTGGCATCACGAAAATGTCCCCTGCACCCCACCCCACGGGCGCCCCCTACATTTCACACCTATGGCAGAGGATGCGGGTAAATTTAGGAATAGACACACAAAAATCAGCACAGTGATAGAGCACAGTGAGACAAGCATAAAAGTGAATTGAAGCACTGCTCTATGACAAACAGGAAGTCGGCCATATTTAATAGAAAATTCACCACATTTTACACAACGCGTTTCCAAAATGATTCTACTCACACATATTTAGCCCAAATGTGCTCAGATTTCACATGTCACACGTACACACATAAGGTTTCATAAACACCCACTTTTTTGCAACAATTTTGTGCCGTTTGTCTATACCTCACCGTCAAAAAACACCTTTATTTCCTGTTTCCTTCATTCCCGCTCACAGACACATGGATGTGTCTAAAGAGCTACAACTATCCCCACTGATGTAAAATAAAAATGTGAATACAGCAGAGTAATGAGCATGTGACCAGTGGACTCTATAGCGCCCCCTATAATGCAATGAAAACACACAACTTTGTGCGATTGGCATGAAACCTGGGGAGATAATTGTAGGCCTAAAACAAAACAAAAAAGTCAATGACACTATACCTGTATTATGCACGAGTTTGAAGGTTCTAAGTCACAGACTCCACCAGTATAATGCAATGATCACTCTGCACTATGGAAACAGTGTGAAGGGCAGGGGGCGAGGGGGGGCGTGCGGCCGGGGGGTGGCCGGGCAGGGGGAATGCTGCGTGGAGGCGGTGGCTGGCCCCCGGCGGTCGCGAGGGGGGGCGGGCGCGTCGAGGCGAGGGCCATCATCGCCGCTTGCGGCTTTAAATTAACATTGTTTCTCCTGAACCTGTATTATTTTTCCGCCCAAACTCACCCCGTTTTCACCCCCTAAACGCAGACGAAAAGTCTCACATGGGGGTATCAGATCGACCAGCTCGGTGAAAATTTTCATAAATTTGGCATCACAAACATGTCCACTGCACTCCCACTCCACAGCGCCCCCTAAAATGTCACACCTATGGGAGAAGAGGCTGGTAAATTTAGGAATAGGCACACAAAAATCAGCACAGTGATAGAGCACAGTGAGACAAGCATAAAAGTGAATTGAAGCACTGCTCTATGACAAACGGCAAGTCGGCCATATTTAATTGAAAATTCATGACATTTTACTCATCACGTTTTCAAAATGATTCTACTCACACATATTTTGCCCAAATCTGCTCAGATTTCACATGCCACACGTAAACACATAAGGTTTCATAAAACATCCACTTTTTTGCAACAATTTTGTGCCGTTTGTCCATACCTCACTGTCAAAAAACACCTTTATTTCCTGTTTCCTTCATTCCCGCTCACAGACACATGGATGTGTCTAAAAAGCTACAACTATCCCCACTGATGTAAAATAAAGATGTGGATACAGCAGAGTAATGAGCATGTGACCAGTGGACTCTATAGCGCCCCCTATAATGCAATGAAAACACACAACTTTGTCTGATTGGCACGAAACTTGGGGAGATAAATGTAGACCTGAAACCAAACCAAAAAGTCAATGAGACTATACCTATATTATGCACGAGTTTAATGGTTCTAAGTCAAAGACTCCACCAGTATAATGCAATGATCAAACTGCACTATGGAAACAGTGTGGGGGGGGGGGGGGGGGCGGGGGGGGGGCGTGCGGCCGGGGGGTGGCCGGGCAGGGGGAATGCTGCGTGGAGGCGGTGGCTGGCCCCCGGCGGTCGCGAGGGGAGGCGGGCGCGCCGTGGCGAGGGCCATCATTGCCGCTTGCGGCTTTAATTGCCCTCGCCGCCGCTCACGAAGTGACGGCGAGGGGTATTGTTTTCGCTCGGTTTTTCTTCTTATTATTATTATTTTTATTTTTCTCCCCCTGGGATCGCGATTTTCACCCCCTAAACGTCGACGGAAAGTCTCACATGGGGGTATCAGATCGATCGGCCTCGCGAAAAATTCGAGAAAATATGCATCACAAAAATGACCCAGGCACGCAGGCTCGACAGCGCCACCTAGAAAAATTGCAAATTTTCAAATGAATTGGGAGCCGACTCGCATATTTCGCCGTAGCAAAGCCAAATTCACACCAGTGATAGAGCTCATGGAGACGAGCAAAAAAGCCAATCATAGTGCTGCCCTAAGGCGGACAGGAAGTCGGTCATATTCGATCGAAGATTCGCCAATTTTTTTTCGCCGCCTGTTTTTCAAAATACTACAACTCTCATGTTTTACTCCACTCCAAAAGACGTCAGATTTCACATGTCACATCTGGACACATGGGGGTTTCATAACTTATCCGATCGTTTGCAATAATTTCATGTCGTTCGCCCGCACGCGCGCCATCGAAAAACGCCTTCGTTTCCTGTAATTTCGTTGTCCTCTCACGACCAGGGGCATTGTCCTACAGATCTCACATTCACATGACATATGTGTAATTATGGCATGTATAGAATGGACTATAAAGTATTATGAAAATGAAAACTCTAGCGCCCCCTAGCATAGACGTGAAACGTCAACATTATTGGATTACAACCAAATTTGGGGAATAAATCTGGGATTTGACCAGGACCAAAAAATTATATTATGGGCATGGGTCATTTCTCACAACTGGCCAGTAGGGGCGCAAAGACTCCAACGAAAAACATTTAAAAATATATTACTCACACGGGCTTTGCCCGACACATCTCAAATTTAAGTCACATATGTTTCATTCGGCCCTGAATCAAATGCATTATAAAGTCCAATCAAATAAACTCTCTAGCGCCCCCTACCATAGGCGTGACGCATAAACATCATCGGATTCAAACCAAATTTAGACGATAAATTTGGGCCACGAAAAGGAACAAAACATTATATTACGGGTATAGGCTATTTCTTACAATTGGCCAGCAGGGGCGCAAATACTCCAACAAAAAACATTTAAAAATCTATTACTCACACGGGCTTTGCCCGAGACATCTGAAATTTAAGTCACATATGTTTCATTTGGCCCTGAATCAAATGCAATATAAAGTGTAATCAAAATGAACCCTCTAGCGCCCCCTACCATAGACAGTGACACATCAATTTTATCGGATTCATACCAAATTTGGGGAGTACATTGGACACCTCAGAAGAAGCAAAAAATTATATTACAAGCATGGGTTATTTCTCACGGTTGGCCAGCAGGGGCGCACAGACTCCCCAAAAATAATCATTTAAAAATGTCTGACACACTGGGACATTGGTCTGAATCGCTCCAATTAACATCAAACATGTGTCATTTGGCCATGAATGTCATGGATTATAAAGCTCCTTGATAAAACTTCAACAATGAACGGCCACGCTGTCTTTTGATTCATAAAAAGGCCGCCATATTGAATAAGAAATTCGCCATCTCTTTCGCCGCTTGTTTTCAAAATGATACAACTCTCATGTTTTTACTCCAAAAGACGTCAGATTTCACATGTCACATCTGGACACATGGGGTTTCATTTCTTATCCGATCGTTTGCAATAATTTCGTGTCATTCGCCCCCACGCCGCCGTCGAAACACGCCTTCTTTTCCTGTTTTTTCCATGTCCTCTCACGACCAGGGCAAATGATACAACTCCCACGTTTTTGCTTCAAAACCGGTCAGATTTAACATGTCACATCTGGACACACGGGGTTTCATTTCTTATCCGATCGTTTGCAATAATTTTGTGTCGTCCGCCCGCACGCCGCCATCGAAAAACGCCTTCGTTTCCTGTTTCTTTCATTCCCGCTCACAGACACATGGATCAGTCTAAAGACATTAAACTCTACCCACTGATGTAGAATAAAACTTTGAATACAGCAGAGTAATGATTTTGATGGTTCTAAGTCACAGACTCCACCAGTTTAATGCAATGATCACACTGCACTATGGAAACAGTGTGAAGGGGGGGGCGAGGGGGGGCGTGCGGCCGGGGGGTGGCCGGGCAGGGGGAATGCTGCGAGGAGGCGGTGGCTGGCCCCCCGCGGTCGCGAGGGGAGGCGGTCGCGCCGAGGCGAGGGCCATCATCGCCGCTTGCGGCTTTAAATTAACATTGTTTTTCCAGAGTCTGTATTATTTTTCCGCCCAAACTCACCCCGTTTTCACCCCCTGAACACGCACGAAAAGTCTCACATGGGGGTATCACATCGACCAGCTCGGTGAAAATTTTCATAAATTTGGCATCACAAAAATGTCCCCTGCACCCCCACTCCACGGCGCCCCCTACAATTTCACTCCTATGGGAGAAGAGGCTGGTAAATTTAGGAATAGACACACAAAAATCAGCACAGTGATAGAGCACAGTGAGACAAGCATAAAAGTGAATTGAAGCACTGCTCTATGACAAACAGGAAGTCGGCCATATTTAATAGAAAATTCACCACATTTTACACAACGCGTTTTCAAAATGATTCTACTCACACATATTTTGTCCAAATGTGCTCATATCTCACATGTCACATCTACATACATGTGGTTTCAAACAATATCCACTTTTTTGCAACAATTTTGTGCCGTTTGTCCATACCTCACCGTCAAAAAACACCTTTATTTCCTGTTTCCTTCATTCCTGCTCACAGACACATGGATGTGTCTAAAGAGCTACAACTATCCCCACTGATGTAAAATAAAAATGTGAATACAGCAGAGTCATGAACATGTGAGCAGTGGACTCTATAGCGCCCCCTATAATGCAATTAAAACACACAACTTTGTCTGATTGGCATGAAACTTGGGGAGATAATTGTAGACCTAAAACAAAACAAAAAAGTCAATGAGACTATACCTGTATTATGCACGAGTTTGAAGGTTCTAAGTCACAGACTCCACCAGTATAATGCAATGATCACAATGCACTATGGAAACAGTGTGAAGGGGGGGCTAGGGACGGAGGGCGAGCGGCCGGGCGGCGCTGAGAGGGTGAATGCTGCGTGGAGGCGGTGGCTGGCCCCCGGCGGTTGCGAGGGGGGGCGGTCGCGCCGAGGCGAGGGCCATCATTGCCGCTTGCGGCTTTAATTGTGCTTTGTGGTGTTGTTCATGTCACTATGGCTGTAATACCCTGAATGGCCACATGAGGGAAGTACACACACACTTTTGAGACGTCCTTAGTAGCATTTATTCTTGTCAATAAAAGCTGTATTTGATTTGAACATTTTTACCTCGTAGCCCATGTGGGGACACGGATAGACCATGTTTAAGAAATTGTAAACAAAACATCTACATACCCTACGTTAAACGTCCTCCAAAAAGGGTGGCATACCAATTTATTATTTTAATTCAACCAGTGGCATGTAGAAAAACATGATCCATCATAAAAAGTTGTAACAATTTTACAGGGCAAACCTTGACAAAATCTGTTTAACTTTTTTTTTGTTTTTTGTTTTTTTTTCAATAAAAAATACCAAACAAGCACAGAGAAAACAGCAGTATTGAAACGACAACTTCAGCTACTCACCGTCTTTTTGAGGATCAATAGAAATGGCTTTTCTTGTGCTCTGTTTTGTGTTTACTGCAAAAAGGGAATACCAACACTTTGTAACATGACTTAAATTCAGAAGAATAATCTCTTTTTGAGTGGTTTTGACAAGTTTAAATTTTACAAGTTGGCATGACTTGGTTCTTTTCTTTATGTGTTATTTGAATGATTTCCAATTTGATCGTTATCATCAGTGGAGAAAATTCTGCTAAGATCTTGAGTTTGACTTAGATATAATAATGCTTGAAAAAAAAAAAAAGTTATCAAAATGACAAGTAAATTATACCTTGTCTAAAATACTCAACAAGATGAGCGTTCTGAACTAAAATCATTTCAGCTCATGTAGTCTTCCATTTTGCAGTGTTTGTCTTAATCCTTTGTGCCCTGGTTTTCAATTAAATCTGCAGCAAAGTCGTCCAAAGAACATATATAAAAGATTGTGCACTTTTAGGAGTCTGTCGTATCCCGTTCTCCGATAATTCGTTCTAAAACTTGCTTGTCCACCTCCCAGTCTTCGAAATCGCCGTAGCTTAGCTCCGGGAAAGAATCTAATGTCAGACCTAGCGAGCTGACGGATCCCGCTAGAGACCCTCTCCCTTCGTAAGCGTACGTTTGGAGCGAATCGTACGGAGGTCCTCTAGTGTCGCAGTCCGCCTGAGCTACTTTCCGGTGAAGAATTTGCTGAACAATGTCATGGCCATCCAGCAGGAGGGAAGGTGCCGATTGGCTGAAGTCTCTTGGAACGCAGTCCACAACAAACCACGAAGGTTCTGACTCGGGACTGTAGCTGTCACGGTCGAAATTCGCTCGTTTTCTGCGTTGGACAATCACGATTCTGTCCTCGCTGTCCTCCTCTGTCTCCTCGTCTTCGTAAGGGCTGTGGTTGTAGAATCGGTGGAGTTTCGGATAGCGTTCGGATGCTTTAGGATTCCGGAGAGCTGTGATGTCGAACGCTTCCGTGTCCTCCTCTCCTCCGCCCTCGTCGTCGTAGGTTACCACGTTCTCTCGGATGTCCTCCTCGGATAGGATGAGTTTTGTCTTTGCTGGTTTTTCTTATGGCGCAGTTGGGTGAAGAGTATCACTATGGCTGCAGCAAAAAGAGACAGGACAGATCGTGAATAAGGTGTGCTGTGATCGAATTTTTTGTGAATGCAAGTACAAGCTGAATGCTGCTTATAGCACTGACAGCAAGAAGAGATTCGAGATTTTGATTGCCATTGTTACAGAAAATCCAAGGAGTTACATTTAGAGCATCAGACACTGCTTAATTTTGATGTAAAGTGCAATACCAAAGAGCAAGACTCCGTCCAATAACCCCATAAATAGTGTAAACATTAGCACAGTGCAGGAGGGTACTTCTGCTGCTTCTTTCGGCGTGTATGGACTTGCATCAGAAGGCAGCAGGTGGAACAATTGATGGACCAAGTCTTCCAGTCTTAAATGTGTCAAGTTTGATTGTTTATATTAATATCAGAGGGGTAGGGTTAATGTGTCATCTTCCCAGGGCCATATCATTGTCTGATGGTCTACAGTTCTGCGGACTGTGGCTTATCTGGCGCCGGGTCGCGGGGACAGCAGTCTAAGCAGGAACTCCCAGATTTCCCCCACCCCAGACCCGTCCTCCAGCTCCTCCAGTGGGACCCCAAGGCATTCCCAGGACAGCCGAGATACCTGGGTCTCCCCCGGGGCCTCCTCCTGGTGGGACATCCCCTAAACAGGAGGTGTCCAGGAGGCATCCTTAATAGATGCTCGATCCACCTCAGCGGGTTCAGGCATTAGCATAGAGGAAATAAAATAATTGATACACATTTTTGGTTACCAGTCATATTTTTACCCTAAACACCCAAATTGTAGCAATACCAGGTCATTGTTAAAATTTTGTCTGAATATCATTATCGAGACAATGCAAAACAAATATGAAGATAATCATTTGTGTCAGTATTTCCCGTCGGTAACTCAGACATAACCCTCACAGTCCCCTTTCCCTCTTACCCAGTAATATGACGACGCACAGCAAGATGGCCACAAACGCCCCAGTGCTGATGCCGGCTGAGGAGAGGAAGGCCTGAGCCTGGCACACGTTGGCTCCGTAGCGCCCCCTGCTGTTCCTCTCGCAGACACACACACCGGATGTGCAGCGTGGCAGTGCTGCTCAGAGGAGGCTCCCCCCCGTCCGATACCACTACCACCAGG
The DNA here is from genome assembly GCA_019594935.1 of Periophthalmus modestus. NCBI lineage: Eukaryota > Metazoa > Chordata > Actinopteri > Gobiiformes > Gobiidae > Periophthalmus > Periophthalmus modestus. The sequence continues at coordinate 21,893,660 of JAIEZT010001243.1, forward strand.
CTGAAGGAGCTCTCCCGCTGCCCAGAGAAGCCCTCTCTCCTGCGCGACACCAGGCTAGCAGAGTTATCTGGGACAGGAGGCAGAACCAGGGACAGAGGGAGGAGAAAGAGGACAGACCATGGTTACACTGATAGGAAAGTCAATATGCACTACCAGTCAAAAGTTTGGACACATGTTCTCATTCAGTGTTTACAGTTATGTTTACTACTTTGTATATTTTAGACACAAACTGAAGACGGAGAAGCAAGATATATGGAATGGAAGTGAATTATGTAGCAAAGGAGTGAAATAACATCCACATTTTGCTTTGTCCTTTTGGCCTTTTCTCAATGAGCTTCATGATGAAGTCTCCTGAAGAGGTTTTCACGTCACAGCTGAGCCTTGTTGGGGTCAAGAAATGCAAACAGTGAAAACCAGGGTTCAAAGCAAAGAGTGGCTATTTGGTTTTTAAATCTGTAAGAAGTTTTGAGATATGAGTTTATTTTTTGTTTGCTACAGTCTAAATGTGTCATTCATGGCTTTGATGCCTACAGTGAAAATCTACAGAGTAAATAAAAAAAAAAAAAAGTGTGTCCAAACCTTTGACTGGTAGTGCATTATTTTATCACCATCACCCCCTTGTGGTATTGTGATTCGCACTAAACCTATAGTTTGATGTTTTTCCTGCATATATTTTGATAGTTTATGAGATGAGATAAATATGTAGAAATACATTTGAGGTAATACATAAACTTGTTTAAACAGAAACCTTTTCATCATTTCCGTGCTGTAAACAGCCACAAGCCTAAACTGATGCCTGGGAAAAAGGAAACTGTTGCAAAGGTCAGGGTTGATTCCCTACAAAGATGACTCGTGTGTGAACATAAGGTTCTAGTGTCACCAGTTTCCTCAGATGAAACTCCCTAAAGAGGATTGGTCCCGTAAATGTAAGTGCCCTGATGTGGTGGTAGTCAATATGATGGATAAGGCTCTTATTCTGATTGACCCCCTGTCAAACGAGGGCATTCACAAGAGAAAGATTCTCCAAAATGGGAGGTGATTAATCTCAGTCTCGAGTATGTTGCCTTCTATTTCTGAGAAAATATTTTTTTCTGTTCTGTCAATCTTTCATCTCACAATAGGAGGTTCTTAAGGCTGACACACCGCCCACTAAAGCATTAAATACGAGGAAAACCATGTATTTATTATATGCTGTTTGTTTCTTTAACTCCATTTGATGTTTGCTACACACAAAATATCAATTGCAATTGCATCAGTATCTTTAGTTTTTTGGGTTTTTTTTTCCAAAGACATGACTTTGATGAAATAAAGGACTTTGGGCTTTGCTCATATTTTTCTCTATTTGAATGCACATTGGTGAGGAATAGGAGTAGCCTTGAGTTTACTGTTCATCTTGTGAGGGCAGAGCCTGATTGTATTGGATTTGCATAAAACAGCACTCTGCCATCTGCCACATATAGTTTTCCCCATACAACAAAAAAGCACTACACACCATTCCAGGAGTGAAGTGGTGAGAATAGTTGTGCACACAGCCTGGTACTGATATAAACATCCGATTCATTTTAATGAGGCAGCAAAATAAAAACAAAAACAATTGATATTTGTAGGCTGTGCAGACAGATAGTTTGTTGTTACATTTGCCGACAAGTAACAAGAGTCACTAATGTCCTACAGCTCTATGTTCCCACAGGCCTGTGTTTCATATATGAAAATAAATCCATAACCCTTACCCTAACCATTTCTGGTGGCAGTAAGTTAGGTGGTGCTCATCTACTGATCCAAAGGTTGCTGGTGCAATTTCCACAGATGAATACTACCATTCTGTACTTGGGCAAGACATTTAACTCACCTTGCCCCATTGTTTGTGTACCCTGGTGTATGAGTGAGAGTCGTTTCTTGATGTAAAGGTACAAAAGTGCTAAATATGTGACCCAACAAATGCCGGAACATAAGTCTCGATTCCATTGGTTCACTTTAAGCAGATCAGTGCACTTTTGAAAATGCATCATTTAGAACTTAAAATAATGTCTAATAAAAAAAAAACAACAACACATAATTTCACAGCCCCAGTGCTCAATATACTCTGATCTGGCGGGAGCATGCCATCTACCGGCAGCAGAGGGAATTACCACAGCAAAAACAAGGGAATAGCAGAAATAATACATTTATTTATAGGGCGCATTTCTCACTCAAAGTCACCTTACATTACAACTGAAATGAAATGAGCACAATTTTATGGCAGAAATGCTTAAAACAAGTGTGGGGATGATTTGTGGACTTAAAAACTGTGGAGAGCTTCTATTTATAACATCACAGTTTATTTCGAATGTGCTCGGTGATGCTCTACAGGATTAACGAAACCAGCATATGAAATACAACTCTGAGTATGTGTGTGTTCTAATGTTACAAGCTTAAAAAAGTAAATTTTGCATAACATGATATTCTTTATTTTCCTGCCATATCACTATGTTCACAGAAACAATTAGATGATATCATTCCCCAAGTAAAATCAAATGACTGGGCAGTTAGAGTCCAGATCGGGGCCCAGATGGTGCGACCGACTGACCCACTGATCTGCTCTGAAATAATGATGGAATAATTAGTCACACATGCTCTTCTTAACTACAATCTGCTTCCTCACAACACAAACTATTTAAGAGGTGGAATCCAATTTTTTCATAGTGAGGAATGTATTGTTACCAGTATATCTTAGAAGTGATCAAAAGTCACTCTGTACACCCTAATTATTCACCGCGATGAGTTTATAAGCGCTTTCTCAAACTCTCAGAGGCCAGAGCGGAGTCTTTCGATGACGATGAAGCTTACGACAACTAGCATGCCGACGTCCACTTCCTGATTATCGAGCAATTCATAATTCGACCGTACACAGTGGACTTATTTTGAGCACAGGAGCTGCTTATACAATATATCTGCACAGGGGTAAGACACATTTTGCTCAAATACAGGGTCTTTAACTGCAGAGGACCACTCAATATTGTGTGTAAATCAGAAATATCATATAAGATAAATCTCTCCCTATGTCGCCATTTGGTTGCTATGCCCCTGTAGTTGTGCTATTGATGTTTCTTTTTGATTCACGTACTTAAATGACTTATGTTTATATTGGGGCATCTTGTACCTTGTCCCTGACAGCGTTACCTCATATTGATCTGACAGGATGTGGGTGGGATCATTTGCTATTCTGTGGCCTGTCGAACATGTCTCGTAGAGAGAGTGGAGGAGGCATACCCATAATTTTCACAGCTCTTTTGGTGAGGTTATTCATTTGTGACTTTAATTAACAGATCATTTCCTGATAATAGACTTGGAAAAAAAGGAGCGCGTTGCATTTTTATCCACACCACAAACTCGCAGCTACCTTAAAAATGCAGGCAATGGCAGATTTTTATACAGTCCACATGCACGGTCTACTGAAATCGGAAGTGAAAATGCAGGCCCGAGTACTTGTATGATGTGACTTGGTTAATCTTCTGCCTCTTCTTTGTTACGGCACAGTGATCCACCCCAAACCCCATAGAGTCAACATCCATCTCTTTGTTTTTGGTATGTTCAGTTCCAGGTTGTGCTGTTCACTCCACTCCACTCAGCTTGACTTCTGAACTTTCCACGACCGTAGTGAATTGGCTAAGAATGACTGTACAGTTGTTCCTATAGAGGGTGAAAAGTCATAATTCATAGTAACAAAATCTGAGAGACTAGAGTTACTTTTTACTTGCTGTTGTCTTTCCATAAAAATGAGCCATACCATCTTATAATGTCCAGGCTGATGTCCATCTGTTCCATTTTCTGTAACAAAATATTAGGCCTAATCGTGTTAAAAGCAGAAGTGAAGTCCATAAATAAGTATCGTGCAAACGATGAGGGGTATTAAAGTGTTCTAAAGATTTCATAACTATTGATTTAAGGGCTACTCATTTAAAATCGTTATTTTCCCATGGACAAGGTTTTTTGGGGACAGGAACAATCGATATAACGATGATGGAATGACGTCAATGTCAACTGGAAATTAAAAAAGGGGGGCCTACGCTGGGGGCAATTCCTCGGCACACGTCTTTAGAAGATAGGCTGAGATGCCATCTGACCATCTTGCTTTCTTGGTTCAAGTCGCTTGAAGACCTTGGTGACAGCGTCTAGGCTGATGAGAGGTCGACTGTGGTTTGAGTCAGGAGAGCAAGAGCCACATCCAGATGATCTGAAGAGTCCTCTGAATCAAAGTGCAAACAGACATTTGCCTTCTCTTGCTCATTGAGGACATACTCAGGGACTTACTAGGTTTAAAATTAGTATTTTCTTTGACTGCATCCCACAGCATTTTAGAGTTTTTGGTCGCAAGTGCCTTCCTTACTCTGGTAGTGTTCTTCTTTAGCCTGCCTCATTTTATTCTTAAATTCCTTCTGGACTGTTTTCAACTCTACTGGATTTTTGTGCTTAAAAGCAGCTTGTTTACGCTTAAGGCAGTCTTTTGACTCTGGGGTAATACAATCTTTATTGTTGGGATAAATTTTAATAGTTTTCTGTGGAATAACGGACTGCACACAGAACTGCACATAGCCAATAATTGTCTCTACAATAGTTTCTGGGTCGTTGCCCTCATAGAAAACCACCCAGTCAGTTAGTAGGAAACATCCTCTAAGCTCTTCCACGCTGCTCTCTTGCCATACACGCACAGTTTTGGTCACGTACTTGCTTTATATGTTGGAATGAAAAGAACTGTGTTGTGATCTGAATTGGACAAGGGTGATATAATTTAGCAGCATATCCATTCGGGGTCTTTCCCAGCATTTATCCAAAATGTTATTTTTTTTCCGTACCACCACACATATTAGATACGTTCCCACTTGGTGGGATACAGACTGCACAGATAAATATGTTCCAGACTCCATCGGTAAATAGTAAGGATGCGAGCTCAAACATAAATGTTATAAATCGGATGTTCAGAGCTTAAATTAAACTGAGCGATTTGCTCACCAAACTGTCTAATGAAGACACAAATACCTCCAGCCTTGGTCTTCCCCCAAGTCCAACTCCGGACCGTTGTGATGCCTTGTATTAGAGTTAGTTCCCTCCTGTAGCCATGTTTCCATATAAATCATTATAAGACCAATGGTACTTGTGAATAACACAAGCACTGATGCGCAGCTCATCGGTTTTATTTCTCAAGGAGCGGGCATTACTTTATAATACTGAGGCTTGTTGTAACCTCTCTGGGAGCTGGTGGTGGATACCGCCTCTTCTCCCCCACTTCACCAGCTGCCGTCAAGATCAACAAATCTCCACTGGGATGAAGTCCAATAAACTGGCTTCTGGAAGTACTTTATGTCTAAAATGTAACACATGGGTCCTTCCCAGCTAGTTAGCATTAGCATTAGCACTCTCATGTTCATAGAGATTGAAATGTGATATTCTATTCCCATTAGGGTTGTCAAAAGTGTAGAAAATTAGACACTAATCTATACTAGTACTTAAACACTAATATTAGTACAGTAGCACACTCATTTAAGCCGGTATTGGTATTACAAAAGTTGCATAGGACAGAAATGAACCTTTCCTAAATAGCTGTAGAATGATCTTTGAGTATCAGGACAAATATAAGACCCATAGACTACTATATGCCCATGGACTACTGTAGAACATACCTAGATGACTGAGAGATTACACAGATATAAGGCCACATTGCTATATAAAAGAAAGTACAATGATTTAAAGGTGAAAATCACATTCTATTGTCTAACAAAAGAGTATTTAAATTGTCATTGTGTTATCAGAATTAGTACTGAGTATCCAGTCTACTTCTTTTTTAGTATCATGACAACACTGATGCCCGTGTAAAACCTTATTCAGGTAACACCACACCTCTCTCTCTCTCTCCCTTACACACAAAGCCAGGGCTTGGAAAGTGGACACTGCCCTTGGGACCCTCTCTTCCCCTCGCACCTGTCAAACTGCAGCAGAAAGCAGCTCCACTCTGAACCACTGGCCTGGAGCGTACCATCATTAGCATTTTGTGTACAGCGCAGCCTGAAGCCTCCCTCCTTTTTTAGGAGAGAGGATAACAGCCCTGGTGTGTCTATATTATACATTATTCAAGGTTTGGACACCTAGCAATGAGTGTCTAGGGGTTGCACGACCATTACATTTTTTGTAGGAGGCTAACAAAGATGTCATTGACAATAAATTACAAACACTGGCCATCTAAGTTCAAGTCTTTCCACATCCTGAGCTTAAAGCAGGAGGGCAAATGAGTATGAGCTCTATTTTTTACATCAACCAGGAAGTAAGCATAAAACGCAGCGCCCTCATTGGCTGAACTTGTGTGGTCCTTTTAACCATGTTATAGTTGTTTCTCCTTCTCATTGAAGTTGTATTGATTTGTGCATGTTTAATGAATCATCTTTACACCATCACTCCGATCAACCCCCGTTTTCACTGCCACTGTTACTCCGTCACTGCTCTGTACTTACTTCATTATCTAACTTTATTTAATCAGTGATACGCGTAGGATTTGGCAGAGTTGCACCGTCTGCCGCTTGCTAGCATTAAAATACAAAAAAAGTAGTCTGCTTGCTAGCATAATCTGCAGTGATTGTGATGACATTTATGGGGACGTAACGTAAAGGGGCAGATGGGCATCAGCTCTTAATACCTCATCGGATACTACAAGTTTCTAACCCTGAAATCAGTGGACTTGTCTCTCTGATAAGTTATTTTAGATCAACTTTGCGATTTTTTAAAATATCCAAAAAATAATGGCAAGTGTCATAGATTATAGCTATATCCATCCATTTTTTTTCCGCTTATCTGGGTCCGGGTCGAGGGGGGCAGTAGTCTAAGCAGGGACTCCCAAAATTGCCTCACCCCAGACACGTCCTCCAGCTCCTCCGGTGGGACCCCAAGGTGTGTCCCAGGCCAGCCAAGAAACATAGTCTCTCCAGCGTGTCCTGGGTCTTCCCCGGGGCCTCCTCCTGGTGGGACATGCCCGGAACACCTCTCTAGGGAGGCGTCCAGGGGGCATCCTGAACAAATACCCGAGCTATAAAGCTATATAGAAGACAAATCACAATATCTTCTTTAACAATGTTCTAAGAGTTTGTGAAAGCTAGGGATGTGTTGCACACATTTAAACACTTCCTTCTGTGGTGAAAAAGTTCAGAACCCAAACTATAATATATCCTTCAAACGGAATGACTTCAGACAGATAGAAAGAGACACAGAGAATGTCCAAGGTGATATTTCTTACCCCCTGCAGTTGAATACCTCTCCTATCTCTCTAGAGTGTGCTGTGTGTATGAGTTTCTGTTCAAATCAGACTAGACTAGATTTGGCTTTCCTGGCCTTCATGTAAACCTAAGCGCATACAAACAATTCCTGTGTATCCTGTTGGTGTATCAGCCACATAAAGCTCGTAGCCCCACTTACAGCTTATCTTACATTTATTGCTTCATTATAATCCTGACCTTTGAGGCAACCGCTCCCTCATCTTCACTTCACTGTGGTTCTCCTCGAGGTTTTCTCCTTTCCCACTAGGTTTTTTTTGAGTTTTTTCCTTGCCGAGAAGGGGGGGGTGTCCTGGGACAGTTATCCATTGCTTGTTTTCTGTTGATTAATTTGCTTGTCTGTTTCTGTTTCATTGTTGATTTTCTAATTCTGTTGGTTAATCAACTCCATGTTCAGCCCTAAGAGGCGACTGCTGTTGTGATTTTGGGCTTTACAAAAATAAATTGAATTGAAATTAATTGAATCATCTATACAAAGTTTTGGGTATGGCACAGATTGTTTTCCCAGACAAGCTAACAGAGATGTTTTGATGTCTTCTCTGACCATACATTACATAATTAAGGCTCGCAGTTATAGGGGCGAATTGGAGCAAGTTCCATATTTGTAATTCTGACCATGAGTATCATAGCAACCAAAGAGCCAAAAAATAAAACAAAAATTTAAGAAGGGCTATTATGCAAAATCAACTTTTTGGAGCTTTCTACCAGTTCTCTCTCATCGGAAAACATGCCTGAAGAGGTTTTTAGATGTCATCTATGCATGTTTGAGTAATCTAGCGATCTCTCCGGGGCACTATTCAAAGTTCACAAGCCCCGGCAGAACAAAAGCATGATACAAAACAGTACAGTACAACTTAGCAAACCTGATGTGATGTGCAGTCGTTTCATAAGTGAAAGCACTCTGATTGTAATATGATCGCGCTCTGAATGGGGAGTGACTTAGCATGGAGAACAAAGAGAGAGGGGACTCAGAGCATCAATAACGAAACTTATGAAACATGTTAATACGTTGTTTTCGTAGAGCTAAATGGTGATGATCTAAATATAGTATGTGTTAGCAATTCATGCCCCTTAAAAGTGTAATACCCCCTCTTTAATTATTTTTGTCATAACGCCCAGATACCTTGAGCATTCCAATCAAATCAATTTCTCTCTCCACTCATCATCTCAGTGACTCTCCACCTGTCCTGTTTTTGCTAAAGTTTTTGGATTAAAATGTAATGAGTTGATTGTGGACTAATACCCAAATGAAATCCTTCCACCTGCTCCAGAACTGCGGCGCATGTAGCTGGTACAGGCGGTGGGGTGAATGCTGATGAGGACAGTAATGGTTCCAACTAAGCCTCCCCTGTCTGCACTGGACAATTAGGCTCTCTGTCTGCAGATCCCCCCACAGCCTTCAGGGTCTGTGCAGTGGGCCAAGGAGCGAGGAGCAGAGGTTAACTGAGGAGGCCGACTCACAGTAAACAAAGCCACTGCTGCAGGCGTCTCATTAAAGTGTGTTCAGAATTGGACTAGGACTGGAGAAAAACAAGCAGAGAACGCCTAAAGTGCTATCATGATTTTTGATAAACTGAATAAAATGTAATGTGCTAGCATGTAAGGGTTTAGAATCTAGGACTAAACACCGAAACTCCACCCAAAACCACGTTTCAAACAGAGCTGCTAAACTGCGCAGTAGCTGGAGGACTAATGGAGAGAGTGAGGGGGAAGGAGGGGCAGGCCTAGACATATGAAGAGCGGAGTGATTGGTCTAAGAGGTATCAACATTTCAAACTCTGCACCTGCATCCAGAAATTGACAGCGGTCACTGGAGCTAGGACACACCCGTTTTTATACAGTTTTGACTGCAATGCTGCAAATATACCTACTCTGAACTAAAACTGCCCCCAAAAAGAACTAGGAACAGTAGACAATGCTATTCAAGGCAAGACAAGGCAAGTTTATTTGTATAGCATACTCCGTAAAGTAATTCAAAGTGCTTTACATAATAAGAATACTATATACACAATTTAACAGCAAAAAAAAATTGATATAGTGTTTAGTTCCACTAGAACAGCCATGTCCAAACTGTGGCCCGGGGGCCAAATGCAGCCCTCAGACCAATTTTTCTTGGCCGTCAACCTTCCAGGTGAATTGGCCCATATCACCTTAATCTGTATATTTCTGAAAATCTATTTTAACAAGACCATATCAAATATTTAACGAGTCCCACTGAGGATGTAAGCATGAATAAATGTCTAATGGTTCAGTCTAACTTGTAATAATGACCATAACCATTTAGCTCCTTTACCTGGTAAAGAATTAGAATTAAATTTAAAATCTTGCTCCTTGTTTTTAAAGCATTAAATGGTCTGGCACCTGTGTATTTGTCTGAACTGTTGTCTGGGTATGCTCCTGTAAGAACCCTGAGGTCCTGTGACCAGTTACTCCTAAACTGTCCCCGCTCAAGACTGAAAACCCGGGGAGACAGAGCATTTGCTGTGGCTGGGCCCAAACTATGGAACAGTCTTCCCTTGAGGATTCGGTCTGTGCCTGACATTGATAGTTTTAAGTCTCTGTTAAAAACTCACCTTTTTACTTCGGCTTTTGAGACGAGCTGAGCAAGACATTTTTATTTAGTTTTGAGTTATTGTTGTTTAATTTTATGTGTATATTGTAGTTTTACTGTTGTTATTTTATGTGTTATATTGTACAGCACTTTGGGCAGTGGTGACTGTATTTTAAATGTGCTTTATAAATAAACTTGACCTTGACCTTGACCTTGGTATACGTTGGTCTTCCTTTAATTATAACCTCCTGCTTCGACCGAAGGTCCAGTTTATAAAATACCTTAACAGCTTGAGCTTTAATATGTAATCTTCCTCCATTTAAAAAGTAGGGCCAGACAAGAAGAAAAAACTGAACGGATTGCTAAGCTTGATTTCCTAGCTCTAAATTGTAGTTTGCGGCCCCTATTCTGCGGGAGTTACAAGAATCCTTGGGCTCACAAGTGCCCCCTAACATGAGGCAGCATAACTGCGTGCCTCACCCAGGGCCTTTTCACAGCTGCTTAAAGCAGCAGCGTCACTGCTGAGCTACAGCACAGTCAGTCCAAGTGAGGCACGAATGGCTGGTGCCTCACCGTGCGTCTCTTCTCAGGATTTCAATGGTAAATGTAAAAAATCTGCGATTTTGAATTAAAAAAATAAAAAAAAATAAGTTTATAGTAAAATATATATATATATATAGTAGAAAAATATAACCATTTCATTTATTTTTTCTCTGTGACTACAGTTGTAAAAAAAAAATTCCACAGGAGTCCTTTCTCAATGAGCATATTTATTTAGCCTGCTCTATCATAGGATTTTGCTAGTCTGGATCATTCAGCATCTTGTCTGATGGCTGGTTCCAACTGTGTGAACAACTACCGTGTCACGGGACAGTGGTGGAATATTGGCAGACACTCGGGGACAAGTTAAATGAGGAGGAGTGCGCCATAGATTCAGGTGTGACTGACAGTGGTAGGTCTGCGTGGGGTAAGGACAGGGGCATAGGAGGCCATGCAAACAGAAAATTGTAAAAAAAAAAAAAAAAAAAAAAAAAAAAAAACATGTTGAACAGTCAGTTGTCCCTGTCTGTGCAGCTTTTTCATTTAAGTTGTTTAACTCTTTTAAGCATGCTTATTATGTGTTCTTTCTGGACTATGTGGAGGGGAGAACTGAGTTAGGTTCTTTTTGCTTTCATGTTTTTGTATTTGTAATGTTTAAGTGTTTCCTTTTAAACGTTTTTTGAAGTAAAGGGATTTAGGCCCTAATCAGTATAGCAGTATAGTCTGAGATCCTGCTAAAGTTGCACCTACCATACCTCAGAAGTAATGGGTTTCACCTCGGTCTGAGTCTGCCTCCTTCCTTCAGCTTCCCCACAATCATCAAAATTAGCCATTTCACATCTTAAAGAGCCTTAACCTGCGTTCACACAACGCAGAAGGAGGAAGTACTTGTCTGTAGCTCTCACAAACTCTCTGGCACATTGTTAATATTCACATGTATGTAGTGATAGCATGTAACTTTATGCAAGCAGAAACTGCATGATGCCATATAAATAAGAAGTTAAAACCATACTTCAGAACATTCACCTTGGACAGAAATGTGTTTCATGCTATACTGTGGAAGATTATAGTCAAACGAACAACATTTCCATGGAAACAAGCTGAAAGAAGCCCTCCTCCAGGCCAAATTTGAGTCAAATTGCTGTTCACAGAAAGGATGCATGTTTTTATGGTTTTCCAAAGCAATAATAACAACTTAATATCTATTTTGGCAAAAAAAAGTTACATATTATGGCTTTAATTTTCAGCTTTAGGACATATTGAAACTGGGGCAGACTATTCAAGTACAGCCAGAGCGCTGCTTTCAGTGCTAACTTCTAAGTTGACGAGGAATAAAAATACTTAATAAATATTCACTGCAGGCAATGCTCAGCGTTTTCATTTTGTCAGTAAAAGTTTAAATTCGATCGGCTTCTCTTCACCACCTCAAACCACAAGGCCCCAAAGTGACATATAGTTTTCCAATACAAAACACTCATACTCTACTTTCTTTGTAGTACCAACATTTCGATCTGCTGAGGTCTGGGCTCCAAAATATGTATTAGTCCAAATATTCATTTCATCTCACCATATTTACACTTGCAGCATACAGAAAAAGCTACGATCTTATCTTATCCTTATTTGAATTGTGAAAACAAATATTACCAACAACGCTTCACATGCTCTACCAACTCCACTTCTATTTTAGTGAATCCTGCCGCTCCCGTCTTCGCTTGTTTTTACTCATTAATAATGCAGCGTAAATAAGCTTTTAAGTGACATAAAAGTACGCACCATTCTTCAGCCGTCTTCCATTCCAAACCTGTACTTAAAACTCACCACCCAGTAAATAGATCCTTCCTCATGAATAAAAATCATACTTTGTAGTTCGTTTTTGGGGGGGGGAAAACACCCAAGCATTAAAGCAGCAAACAGTCCTAAAGTTCATGTTTTTTGCGGTGTCCAGACACAAAAACAACAGCGTTCTTCAGGGTTTGGCTGTCCCACTCCATCTGTGCGGGAGCTGTCAGTGTGGCTCATTACAGAACGCTGTCTACCTGATTCGTGTCTGCGGTCAAACAGTAGTAACGCCAGTGGGGACGGATCAGGCGGCGAGACGTGGAGCGATAGCCACTTTGACTGAGAAATGTCTGACAGATAAAAAGAAAATGAAAACTAAAACTATGGCGCCTCTAGAAGCAGCAGTTATTTTCACATCATGTTGAAGTGCATGTGACAGGTTTTCATGTTTTTATAATTATCACTCTGTGTGTGGGGGGGATAATACCTGTGGTAATGTTTATCACAGTTTATATCAGTTAATTAAGTGTCAGTTTGTGGAAAATAAAGTTGAGAAAGTACAAAAATACAGGGAGTAGTGGTGAGTTCTGAAGTAAGTGGGTATAAACTGAAAAACAGCATGTGCAAGTGTGAAGAGAAGTGAGCATTTTTATTTCTGCTGCAAAACTAGTATGTACATGAGAGTATTCAGCGAGTGTCAAGTACTACGTGACATCACACATCACTTCATTGATTCAGCAGAAATACAGACTATTTATCAGCCTTTTCAGTTTTATTTCTGCTGCAAAACTAGTATGTACATGAGAGTATTCAGCGATCACTGTCAAGTACTACGTGACATCACACATCGCTTCATTGATTCAGCAGAAATACAGACTATTTATCAGCCTTTTCAGTTTTATTTCTGCTGCAAAACTAGTATGTACATGAGACTATTCAGCGAGTGTCAAGTACTACGTGACATCACACATCACTTCATTGATTCAGCAGAAATACAGACTATTTATCAGCCTTTTCAGTTTTATTTCTGCTGCAAAACTGGTATGTACATGAGAGTATTCAGCGAGTGCAAACCTTTGTGTGCCTCAGCTCCTGTGGGCTACTGAATTGTTGAAATGTTTCGTTCTGCAATTAACCTTTACCTCTACCTACTTCCTTTTTACATTTTCACATATCATTTGGATCGAGGAGAGTCTACCTGGGAGACCGTGCGAACTTTGCACAGCAGGTTAACCGGCATTATCCTTTTCGGTTTGGGCTTAAATGCGGGACGGCAGATCTACTTAGAAAACAACATGTTATTATCTGATCTGTCCTGGTTGCCTAAAGCTTTTAAAATGACCATCAAATGCCCTTTTTGTACACAAATTGCATCAGCTATCCTGTGTAAAATATTAGCACCTGTCTCTGCAACATACTACTACTACTACTACTACTACTACGTATTATTATGCAGTTTTAGCTCTCACAGTGGTAATAAATCTGGCAGCATCCATTAAACAATTCAATTTGCATTTCCTCCAACTCAGATTTTGTGCATGTTGGCAAAAAACACCCCGTTACATATTCATTCACTTGAACAAAAATGTCTTCTTTAGTGTCTCTGTGAAAATTAGTTCAGGTTTTTGCTCCACTTTTAGCGCGCTTAGCTGTTTAGCACATGAGCAAACGCTTGATAAACGAGACCCTAAAAGTATAAAAGACATTTAGACGAATTTTGGCCCTTTTTAACATTGTGGTTGCGAGGTAACAATTATGGAATTACTTTTATGTATGTCATATGTGCTGCCTGTGTCTAATCAGCAAATAAAATGATAAACTTAAAAATATAAAAATAATACATAATAAAATAATAATAAATAATACAAAATAATAATAAAAATATATTTTTTTTAACATTGATCATATAGTAGAAAACCAGTAGTCTAACCTGTCATGTGCCTTTTTTTTTTTTTTTTTTTTTTTTGCATCTTCATTTAATATTTATTTATTCCATGGAAATAGAAAGTTAAAACCATACTTTGGAACATTCACCATGGAGATAGATACATTTTATGCCATACTAACCGAGCAGTAGTACTAGTAGCCCTGTACTCTGCTGTCAAAAAGGAGTCGGTCCTATGTAATACTAAACATATTCTTTAAAGAGGATTAAAAGCTCGGTACAATTAAAAATGTTATGGGACCTAAACACATTTGGTAGGTCTAATATTTCTCTGCGGCCACTCTTATCTGCATCTTACCTCCGTTGTCCCTGATGGTGAAGTTGGGGTTGACTTGATGCTCTGGAGGAACCCGAAATGAAAACTTCCCATTTGCAAAGTTGTCCCTGTCTGCTGCGCGGATGGTCTGGATCACCTGCACGAGGACAGAAAGGGAGTTTAAGGTAATTACAATACACGTCCTTTTTTTTTTTTTTTAAATTGGAACTGAGCAATCATCATTATTGTTTTTTTGCTACTAAACTGTGTACATGGCATTTTAACATTATTAGCTACTGTTCCTACACTTTTTTTTTTTTTTCTTTTGGGCAGTTTCAGTGCAAACTTGATACATTTTCAGCTTTGTGGTCAAAAACACTCAAAAACTTAGTGTGTGCTTCCTCCAGTAGCCACTGCAATGTCAAGTACTACATGACATCACACATCGCTTCATTGATTTAGCAGAAACACACTTTTTTTTCCTAATCTTTATCTTGTCTTGTGTTGTTTTTGTTCTGGTTTTGTTTACTATATTTTTTGTTAGATTTGATAAAGGAATACAACATAGAAGGTGGATTTTGCCTCATTCCTGAAAGCTTTTTAAAAATGTGTTAATAACGTCCACTTTAAAGACGATTCTGGGAGAACTCTGCACCAGATTCACGACGCGTTCTTAAGTAGCCCACTTCCACTTCGCCCTTTCCACGAGTAGCAGACCTGTGATAAACAGCGATGGAGGGGGAAAGGGGTGAGTGCGCTGTGGTCCTGAGGGTGATGGAGGTGCGGGGGTGTTGCGTCCAGTGCAGTGACCAGGCTCAGGGCTGTAACAGTGGCTCCTCGTAAATGTTATTGGATCACATAGTAAAAAAATAAAATCATAAGAAGGCTTCATGAAGGCTCAGTGATCTTTATAGCTGAAATAAAATTACCTTTTATATTTAGTTTAAAAAAAAAAACTGCACAGGAATCAGACCAGCCATACTGTCTTAACATCCAGCCCTGGTGGAAGACCAAGAAAACACGATTCACTGGCAGGACTACAGCTTCCTCATGAATAAAACAGTGCTTTGTTGTCTTGTTTCTCATTAGTTACACACACGAACATTCAAAATTTGGTATTAAAAGTCAGTATTTCTCATGTTTTCCAGAGTTCCCTACTTGGAAAAACAACTTTATTCCTCGAGGAGTTTGTTTACTGGCAACTGTCCGATCCATCTCTGCAGGACTAGTCAGAACAGCTCATTATGGAGAGCTGTCTGCCTGATCTCTAACTGAGGTCAAATAGTAGAAGACCAGAGGAGACAGATCAGGCAGGGGGAAAATAATATTACCAGGAAACTGCAGAAAGTGTCTGGGCAGAGGGAAGTTGCTTTCAAAGAAAACTTAAAAGGCCTGTACCTGAATTTTAATTCTTCTGGATCAGGAAAATGCCTCACGACAGCATATAGTAAAAACAGCTCTTTGTGAACAAATGGGACTAAATGAGAGTAATGATAAGTATTGATATCTAAATAATCAAAACTAAAACTAGTATCCAGAGTAGATACTCATTTGAACATGTATTGATACTGAAAAATCTGAAAAAAATATAATTATAGTAAAAAAAAGATAACCTAAATACCATTTGGGTAAGCCTGGAATTGCCAATCTCCACTAAAAAAAGGTAAAAGATTGCTGTTAACTTGAAAACTACCACTTCATGACATCACAATGTGGGACAGAGCATTTTGAGCTTTGGAAATGTAGACAGACTAATGTAAAGGTTTTCTCAAAATGACATAACAACATAGGGCTTCTGATGCATGCCCATATTTTTATTTTACCATAGTTATTATATTATTAGTCTTTCTTTTCTCTTGCACCATCACACCTGAGCAAGTTCCTACTTTGTGAATTCTTTTCACTGACAATGGCAATAAAATTGATTCTGATTCTGATTCAGACTGCCAACCACTCAGCAGGAGACACATGCTTCAGAGAGCTGCTTGAAGTCATTGAACCCTCATATGTTGTACCAAACAGGAAGGTTGAAATCTCATTAACACTATTTTTTTAGGCTCTAGGAGAAATGATGTGTAAAATATGAGAAGGAGCAGCTATGTAAAAATAAATAAACTTCATGTCGACCACTGTTTTAGAAAAGTGTTCATTTTCAGTCAAAAAGAACTGCTGAAAAAGTGTGCAGTTTGATGACAGATGAGGGACAAACATCAATGTGTCTGCAAAACTCTCACAGCAGTTGCAGTTCCTATATATATATATAAATTGTGAAAAAAGAAGATCCCTACCCTGACCAAAATTTGAAGTAAAGCCATTTTTTTAAACATACATTGCTTCAGTACTATAGAAAAAGAAACTCTGGCAGAGTATAAATGAAATGCCCACAAGATGGAACAGCACATGTCGGCACATATCTGTCGGCCAGATTGGCAGACCAGAAGGAGCCTGTTTGGATGAGTCTGGCATCCCTGAAAAGCCCCATTCCAGCACTTGTATCTGCTGAATGTGAAATCATCATGGAGACTCTCAAAGTGCTTGCTCTATGATGTAACTACAGTGGAGCTGTCAGAGGAGAAGAAGGTGTGTGGAAGCAAGGTCACACCACTCCTTGCAAAAAAAAAACTGTGAAAACTTAAAAAAGAAGATAACTGAAACTGTGGCCAATTCTGAAAGGTCCAGTGTTGCTTCTAGGTCTTAGATTTAAATGCATTAGATTTTTTTAAAACACTAAAATCAGAAGGCAGTGCAGAGATAAGGATCTTAAGGCCTTCATTACACCGGATGTTCAAACTGGTCCCTCATCTCACTTGTCACCCAGTTCAGGTACTTCATCTGTCTCAGTTTTGGATAACTTTTTGTGCAAGTCATGTTAAGTATTGTGGTGTTTTATTTTAGACAGTTTGTGGCATCCCTTCAACTTTGGAAGTGCTACCTAGTCCCACCACAGTGTCTCCACAGGTGAGGGGATGTGTGACACACCTCGTCACTGCTCTACACATATGAGCAGTGTCTGGTGCAGCAGGGCTCTCTCTCAGTTTGCTCTGAGACCACACACTTCTATATACTATGTCTATGAATGTGAGCCATGATGTGACCTGGTTTCACATGTGCAGATTCCAGCTGCAGGTGGATCTATAAAGCGGTGATTGCAGGAGGAGTGCGCATGGAGGGTTTTATAGATCAGGAGTTTGCAAGCACCTCTCGTGGCCACTAGGGGTACGCACTCACACAGAACTCTCATGCTGCGTTCACACCGCGGCGTCAGATGCGTCAAGCTCCCATTCAAAGTCTATGGTGGACGCGCGTCTTGGTGACGCAGAGTTTTTGCGGCGCGTCTTCAAGCGTCAAGGCGGCGCGAATGTGGCGTTAGCGCGGCGCGCGTCTTGAGCTTCCACGCGTCTACGCGTTCAGACGCCCAAGCATACTAGCGTTGAACGCCTCGAAAGTTCAACTTGGTTGAACTTTTGAGGCGGTCGACGCGCGTGTCAACCAATCAGAGACCACGCTCCAGTGACACAGCGACGTCACTCGGAAGCGCTGGAGTCACAAACACAAACAGTGACTGGGACAGGGGACAGGGACGTTATCCGCACCAATGCGGGACAGCAGGTCATCGAACTGGGCCTGGGTCACACGGAAATACCGCTGGATCAGCGCCAGCGCTGATCATCCAGACGGAGCTCCTGGAGCAAGTGATGAAACTCGCCAAAAACTCCGAAACCTCTGAATTATGTCGTGAACCCCAGACACGCCGCCGCCGAGCCGATCCCCTCCGCTGATGACTTTTGTTTAGTAAATACACCAAAGCTGTTCTCTCAACATGGTCTGTCATTGTGCACAAAAGGAGCAGGAAAACACTCAACGCTCGAGACGCGCTCTCTGGACTCGCGTCTTGTACGCGCTTCCAAAGCGTCTGCCCTCAAATGGACATGCGTCAAAATAGAGGCGGCCAGCGCGTTTTTGACGCACTGGTGTGAACGCACCATTACACAACATTTGTACTGCTTAGTTATGATCACGGCTTAATTATTTGTCCTGTGCTTCAATACTCTTCACATCCTACTGCCAATTTCCTCCCTCTGTTCACTGAAGAACACTCTCCAGCCTCATTACTGCACATGACCAGAGCAAATCGTGGTTATAGCGACAAAACCGCTTTCCTGAGCCCAGCTGGCTCTCATGTTGTCTCCAGCTCTCTGCTGGAAGTTGACCGCAGGCAGGGTCATTAGGAGTGAGTTTTGCACCTCAACCAATGCTTCTACTGTGTCTGTCCAAAGGTGTTCAGTTAGTGGCCGTTGCCTTGGTGATATCGCTTTACATTTGCATAAAGTTGACTTGAGTTCAGCTCTGCTACACTCCGGTTGCATGGATCTCAAACCTCCTCTAGTCTCCTCCTGTTCCAGCAAAAGAGGAAATGAATTAGAGTTGCTCACGTTGCTGCTGGTGACATGCAGTAGTTTCAAAGCTGAAATCCAGTTGGTTTAAATCTAAAAGGACTCTCTCTGATCTGAATGTTCACTACCTAAACCCCAGCACCTGCAGCCAATCAGGAATCAGTGCTAGTGCAGCCTCTGCAGCTCAGGGAGTGAATTCTGGAGGTTCTGATCTTTCATGTGAGGCCTGGTCTTTACATATACTGAGAATGAAAAAAAAAAAAAAGTATGTGCCCTACAATCCATACCTATAATAATCCATAATCCAGTCCACCTAACACACTGACATGACATTAAATAGTTATGGCATTACTGACCTTTATTGTGATATTGTCATGCTATTAACTTTAAACTTAAGCTAATATAACTGTATTGAGCTATTACATTACAGTTTCACAACAAATACAATTAAAAAATGACTCTTGTGCTAAAAATGCCATTCAAAACCAAACAAGTAGTGTGTGTAGCCACATCTGTCAGGAGAGATGATTCTTTTTACTGCAAAAGTCTGATCTGAGCAGAAACATCTCAGAATTATTTATGTCTACGACTCTTGTCACCAGGGCCGTTTCAGCAGGCTGTAGAGACTATATACACATAAGACACTGAAAACAACTAGGGGCGCCAAACTCCTCACAGTGAGGAGAGGGGGATAGAGGAGAGAGGAAAGGAGGAAAGAGGAGCAGAGGAGGGATGAACCATGGAGGGCCAGGAGGAGACACGATGGGTCAAAGGGACAGTCTTTTCTTAGGTGCTGGATCTGTCCAAAGTCACCCTGTAGTGAGGATTATACCAAGGATTATTTTATATTATTATTCTAGGACTTTTAAGTCACATGTTTTATTTAATATTATCAAATTCAGCGTTATGCAACATGTCATCCATCCTTTGCTGCTGTCCCTGTACTTGTGCTGTTGTAACCATACAAACTCTCACTGTGGGACAAATACACTTGTATTACTGTGTGTGATGTCTGCTCCTGAACCCTTGCTCATGTTTTCTCCTTGGTTTCCTTCTCTTGCCTCCTTTGAGCTTTGGGACATTACTTAAAATGGCACATTTGATTGTCAGCTAAAAAATGGAGGAACAAGGAGAGAAATCACAGAAGCGAGGAAAGAGAAATAAGACGCAGCCTATATACTGCACTCATTCACAGAGCCACTCAGACACATAGCTCACTAGATTGTCCTCACTACGGGTCATGTGAAAAAAGTAAGCAAAAGTTTGGCCAAAATAGGTCACTGTGGTTCTAATAGTGTATTATTATGGTCTATACGGACCGGTCTAGTGACCATTGCTGCACATTACTTTTTAAGGTGTATTATGGGAATTTTTTGTGCACTACTTCTTCAACCACTGACATTCAGACATCACTTAAATGGCATGACCCCCATTTAGTGCCTTATGTAGAGAATACAGCCAGTGTTTAGCCTCATCTGGGAACCATGTGAAAAATATATTCTAATTTGGGACTAAACTGTACACATGGAGTTTGGTGTTACAGTGCAAAAAAAGGGGGAAAAAGCACTAGGAACAGTAGAGAATGCTACTCAAACACAATATACGCAATTAAGTGGTGATTTAGTGTTTAATTTCACTTTATATTGAGCAGATGGTGTGCTGCCCCAGAGGCCAGTACATTCCAAGACTGCTCTGATTAGCGGCCATTAGAAACACCTGGCTGCAGGGGCGGAGTTAGACGCGTTGATGCCTGTCTGACCAATCACAGTGTTCCTCATAAATCCAAAGCCCACCCCTTCTTTTCCCCTTAAACATTTAAACTCCGCCCCTGCAGCCAGGTGTTTGTAATTAATCTAACCAGAGCAGAAATGTGTGATGTCACTTACCTCTGAAAATGTACTGGCCAATGGAGGCAGCACACACTCAGGCCCTGTCCCAATACCCGCACTACACACTTCACACTCGAGTGAAGTGTGTATTTTCTGAAAGCATGTTCAGTGCGTGAGTGCACAAGGGCACAGGGGTGAATAAAATGAGAACTGGGACAGTCTGCACTTCAGATGACTGGCGTACTGAAGGTGGTAGAGTAAACATCCAAGTTGCGTAAAACAGCTGTCAGCAATATTATTTAACTGCAGTTCAATGAATCAGAAAGCCCCAGTCTAGCTCTGCTTTAATCATTTGCTGAATTGGCCATAAACAAGTAAAATCTGTGTTCATGTTTTGACAGTGTTGTTACCTGAACAGTCCATGTATTTGTTTAAAATATCATCAACATAACTGCTTTTCATTTTATTCAGTCAGTTGATAAGCTGCTAATAAGTTGCTATGCTGTTTACAAAGATGCCAGTGAAATGCATTATGGGGAATACACTTACCTGAAGTCTGCATCTCTCCACACTTCAGTGAGTGTGGAGAGAACAGCGTGGTGAAGTGAGGATCAAAACATTTTAAAGAACTGGGACACGCTGTGCGCTCACATGAATGCAAAAAGTGCGTAAGTGTGTAAGTGCTGGGACAGGACTCTGCTAATTAACCTAAAATTGCAAACAACACAAAAAATAATAGGGTATGATGATAGCTGCTAAGGAATATTTGTATGCATTTGAAATTTAGAAACCATTTTTAAACCACACGGAAATATTCATCTTTATCCTTCAAGCTCCTATGGTCCAGTGAGGCCTTGGTCAAGAATACCAAGTATAGGATCAAGACGTCTTCTAATAGGACACCTCCGGCACTCAGCTTAGAACCAAGCTGGGAGCTGGAAGTGCTGTTAGCAATGAGAGGTCAATGCTAATTTCTTTCTCGAAGGCCCTGTACCTTCTATTAATTTATTCTTGCCAAGATAAATGCTCTTTACATCATGCATGGTCAGTGAACAGCTTCTAAATAAGATAATGACACACAGAAATATAATCTATTCATTTTACACATCATTTTCTCTTAATAACCAACACAAAAGCTACTGCCAGGGTCACCTTTTTATCAAAGACACCTGGTTCTCTGTCATGGTGCATTTTCAACAGTGACAAGAATTGCAAATAGTAGGCAGAGACTGGCTATAGCATCTGGAAAAAATAATGACTTTAAGTTGCACAGGACTCGACCCGCACCACACTAGAGGTCAGTGTACACAGGGTATGAGGAAACAACTGCATGACACTATCCCAGACAGACAGGTGTTTCTGTGTCATGGTCAGAGGTGGGTAGTACTCAGGTTTACTTGAGTCACTTTATAAAGAAACAGTACTGTTACTTGAGTAAAAGTTTGGGTTACTCTTCCCACTGTGAGTAACTCTAAGTGACAAAACTTTGACAATATGAAATGATTTGAACATTTGTGTTTCTTGCATCGCTCCAAGACATGATTAATTTGTTTCATTTTACCAGATTTTGTGCATTATTTAATGTTTTGTCCTTCAAATTACACAAACTTAAATTGCAAATCAGATGTTATGTCCTGACAATTACTTTTTACATTAGAGTTGTAATTTTCCCAAACACTTTTTACTCTTACTTGAATTATTTCTTAAACCATTACTTTGTACTTCTACTGGAATAAAATAATTGATACGTCTTAACATCACACTATTTTTGGATACTCCACCCACCTCTGGTCATGCTATAATATGACTGCGGCGAAAAGAGCTCTGGACTGACCTGCCCTATCTTGGTGTTATCACAAGCGATGATGGCGCTGTTGCCCCCGGCGACAGATGGGATGTTGTCGTTGACGTCCAGGACCTGGATGGTGACCTGCACATAGCTGATCATACGTGGGTTATCTGCAAAGAACACACAGGAGAATAACAGGTCACACTGGAGACTCCATATCTGTAGAACAGTGTTTGCAAGTACCTGAAATACTAATAAATGGCATTATCTATTATTTTCTCAGAGATAGTTAATGTTACTGCCAGTATTATTTAAAGGAGACATATTGTGCTTGTATCTGCTTAGAAAGTCCGCTTAGAAAACTGAGGTGCCCAATGGGAGCTGACGTCGCCGTAAATGTCATCACAACAAGAACCGTGCAGCTGTCGGTACCTCTGATGGAGCTGCACATCATGTTAGCGAGCTGCAGATTTTTTTTTTAACCAAAATTACTATGCAGTGCTACAGAATCATATGAAAATGGGACTCGATCGGCAATATGTCTTTACTCACTCCAAATACAACTCTGAGAGGGTAATTGGGAAGGTTATACAACTATAACATGTTTAAAAGCTCTGAAAAGTAATTCTGCATAATCTGCTTTAAAGGTGCACTGTGTAACTTACCTGCTCGTCTCCATGGAGATATTATTGCTTTGCCTGGGATGTTCCATAGTATAACATTAAACTTATCTCTCTTGCTTATTCAATTATTAGTGTTCTTTTACTAAAACAATGTCTTTTAAAACAACATGGATTCAGACTCTAAGCAAGCCGCCAGATCTGACCCGTAACTTGGCCTAGTGTGGTCACCTGCTGGTTTCCATGGAGAAAGGTAGACTTAATGCCATACCATGAGACATTCCAGGCGAAGCAATAACATCTTCATGGAGAACAGGTAGAAGGCCCATATTACATTATTTTCTTATACATGTGATAATGTCTCTTCATCAAAAAAAACATGTCTCATTTAACACACAGACTATGCATATTTGGGCTTCTCTCAAGCAGAAAACACTCTGTTCCACCTTGCTCCAAGTGCTCCACTGTGTTTTTAAAATCCATACACCTTCACTAGAATTATTTAGATAATTTCAGCCCTGGAATCTACTGAACAAATGAGGTAACATGGTTTAAAGCCCAAAAGAATCAACTTTCTTTAATATAGGACCTTTAAGTATGAGATGCCGTAAAATTGAATTACTGCGATGATTGACTAAAAAGATAAATTAACTATGAAAGTGACCAATCAGATGCAGCATTGATCATGAACAAAGGTTTTTTTTTTTCCATTTAATTGTCTTAAAGAACATGTACCTAATTTTTTTCACGTTATAAAGCAAAACTGGTCTTGCCCCAGTACAGATAAATTGTTAAAGCAGTGTGTGCATCTACAAAATAAAAGCACTTCTATCTGCGATCCAGGTAGCACGGCTGGTGTGCTGTTAGCATGCTAGTTGTTGTTAGTACTACAGTGATGCTAAAACACCACTCTGATCTCTGAAAGCTGAAAAAGTACTTAAACTTATAAATGGTTGAAAAATCAGATGCTCGTTAAGTGTTAAAGCAGGCCAATTCTGCAAAATCAACTTTTCAGATCTTTCAACCACGGCATATTGCACAAATCACTCAAAATTCTGATTTCAAGACGTCAATCTACCCCCGTTTTCACCGCCACTGGCATACACCCACTGCTCTGTACTTACGTCGTTCTCTAGTTATATTTTCTTAAGTGATATGCGTAGGATTTGGCAGTGTCGTGCAGTCATTTTGGTACCAATTTTAAAAAAAAAATCTAAAATCCGTGGCTCGCTCGAATGATCTGCAGCTATCCATCAGAGGTGCCGACAGCTGCACGGCTCCCATTGGGCACCACACTGTTTTCGAAGTTGTTTTAGATCAATATTGCTATTTAAAATGTGCTATTATAACATATTGATCCACAGGTGTCATAGATTATAACTATACAGCAGACACATGCACAGTAAGTCTTGTAATATCTTAATAAAAGTGAGGAATAACTGTAAAAAACACTCTTTTCTCCATATGATTGAAAGAAATATGTAACACGAGTGAATTAGCAATTAGGAAATTAGCAATAGTTAAAAAAAAAAAAAGTATTATGCATAACTTTTACATTAACTTTATCCATGTTATTTGGCTTTGGTTCACATGAAGAGCAGACTAGTCCTTTTTATTCTAATCCTCTCAGAGCTTCAGATCGTGCATTAGAGTTCTGAATGTGAGCCGTGGAAATGGTAAGCCTCTTAATATCAAACACACTGAGGTTATTAGGGACTGAAAGAAGAATTTATATTAGAAATGTTTTGCACTACACCGAGGCTGGTCAGAAATCGAACAAAAATACCTCCTATTTTACTTCTATGGGGTATTACTGCTAAGACATAACATATTCAGATCACCGTGTTACCTTTTATTATTTTGAAAATGCTATATTCGCCGATAATAATAGTCTCCCCTTGCTTTGCTCTCCATGCTAAGTCACTCCTCCTTCAGAGCACGCTTCAGATCACAACACAATCAGCTCGCATCCCGCTGACGAAACTACTGCACATCGCATCATTTGACAAGTTGCTGTGTACAGTTTTGTATCATGCTTTTGTATTTTTATGGAGAATTGTCGCGTGAGAGCATGGGTGACGCAGGCTTGTGGGCGGGGTCGAGTGAGGAATGAGGACGGTTCGAATAGGGCCCGGGAGAGCGTGCTAAAATAGTCAGACATGCATGGATGACATCTGAAACCTCTTCAGGCGTGTTTTTGATAAGGGGACAACCTTATAACATGGTAGAAAGCAGAAAAAAAAGAAGCAGATTTAGCATAATCCTCCTCTTTACCCTTTGAGAGCTAAATCATGAGGCTAACAAGATACGTGTTGTTGCACATGCTTCACCGCCGAGGACCAGTGAGGGTTATAACAAACCATTCAGTAGGATTAAACAGGCCATTTTTCCGTCTTCCACTACTAATTGGATACTAAATGAGGAAATGTATGTGGAGAGGCTTTTACCAAGAACTGAACTGTCTGAGGGGACCTTATCCCTTTGAGAGGCCCAGTCTCCCCCTGCTGGTTGTCCTTATACATAACATCTTCCAGGGTCAGATAGGAGACCTCTACCCTGGAGTCACGGTTTCATTTTATCCATATGTGTTATTTTATTTTCTTTGTCGTTGTATGTTCTCGTTCACGAAGGGAGTTGACCAGATTAAGTAATGAGCAACAGTACAGGAAGCTGTGTATATGACAGAAAGATTTTTATTCTGCACTCTTCCCTTTCAATGTTCATTTGAATTACTTTGTGTAGGAATTGCGCTATACATATAAACTTGCCTTGCTTTGCCTTGTCCATAAGCCTAATGTGGTGATCCTTATTTAAAAAAACCTACATTTTAAAAAATCGTTCGAAGAGAAAGATAAAGAAGGGAGATTTATATTAATATGCGGTGGTAAAGATGGTCATTTGGTCACATTAATGTATGTTTATGCACTGCAACTTGAGTTTCTTTAAAAAATATATTAAAGTGGTAGTAATAGAAACTCCATCCGTCCATTTTTTGCACCGACCTGTCAGTCTCACGCTCCATCCTAACAGAAACTCAAGGGTTTTTAAAATGTGGTGAGGACCTAAACATCCGTCTGCGACAGAAAGGATCCTGAATCAACACTTTATATAAGAAAGTCTCCGCTCTTTTTGAGGAGGTTGGTCTGATTGATATTTGGAGAGCTCTTTTCCCCCACGAGGCACGACTATTCTCACTATTCAGCTCCACGTTTGCTTTAAATGCGAATTACGAGAAACTTTATAACTTTTGGAAAATACAAGGACAAAACTCAAACTTGTGAGATGGGGACTTTAGATATGAGCGATCACGCACACTTCTGTCTGTCAGTTTAAATGTGTGCCCCAAAGTCACCACATGCAAACTGTCTTCATATGTGCTTAAATATATCAATTTTATGAAAGAAATTGAGAAAGAAAT
This sequence comes from Periophthalmus modestus, assembly GCA_019594935.1. NCBI lineage: Eukaryota > Metazoa > Chordata > Actinopteri > Gobiiformes > Gobiidae > Periophthalmus > Periophthalmus modestus. The sequence continues at coordinate 21,920,076 of JAIEZT010001243.1, forward strand.
AAAGTTGTTTCTGGACATAAGTGATATTGGAAAAGTCTCGCCTCCAATACTCTGGGACACTCTAAAAGCTGTTATAAAAAGGATGATTATAGCAATAGCCGCACGAAACAAAAGAATGGAGGACCTACAAAAGGATTTAAAAGAACTGGAAACATAAACAGACCCCTTTACCAAATATTTTCAACTAAAGAATGAAAATATGTTTAAATTAAATGAATAGTTTGAATAATCATAAGATTAAAAAGAAATTAATGTTCAAAAATATGATAATGCATCGAAATCAATGAAATACTAGCATGGAAATTAAAAGGGAACTACAGTTAAAGACCCAAAATCTAAAAAGATAGTCACAAAATTATAGGAAATCCACAGACCATTTCAAGCATTTTATAAACCATTATACTCTAAAGTCCCCAGAGGAAATGAAAACGAAACTGATGACTTGTTAAACTCATTTGACTAGTTTAAATAAAGAGCAGAGAGTGGTGGAACTTAAGAAAGTCATTAACTGACTTAAATCTAATATGTCGCCAGGTTCAGACGGTTATACAGCTGAATGGTACAAGGAATTTTAAAATGAGCTGATGCCTTAACTTAATTGTGTATTAAAAAAACACACAAAGGTAAAAATAAACCTGAGTGTGCATCATACAGACCAAGATCAGTTCTTAACATAGACTACAGACTGTTCACTTCTACAACGGCCAGTTTTTACCCCTGTTGAAACATAACGACCTGGATTATATAAATATATTAAAAGAAACCGCCAGACACATGATAACATTTGCTGAACTCTTCATATAATAGACCATATACAAACAAATCGAACTGAAGCCTTGTGACATTTTAATTTATTTAGGAAAACCTACAAACTCCCTGCCTAAACTGGTCCATCTGTGTGAACAATATAGAAAACTGTCTGGATATAAAATTAATAAGATAAGACTCACTTTCCTACAATTATAATCCACCACCAGTGTAAATACTTGCCAAATACTCAATGAGTCCTTAAAATACCTGCATATTAACATACCGAAATATATATGAAAAGAGAATATACCTAGAGCCTTTTCAAAACTCTGCAATTGGCTGAAGATAAAGGAGGATGGAGTCTGTCATCGCTCAGGAATTATTACCAGGCAGCGCAGACGAAGACTGTGATAAACTGGTGTGATGCATCGTACAAGGCTCAATGGAGAAGTATCGAGGAGAAAACCTTTTCTGTCCCAATACAAGCCACCCGGCAGACCCAGATGTCCAAGTATATAGACAGCATTGTTAATCCATGGGTGCGGTATGCATCAATGTTGACTTTTTAACCAAACAAATTTGATCTTCCAAAGGACTAGTAATTATAATCATGTTTATTAAAGACGGTAAATGAATTTGTTTTAAAATATTGGAAAAGCAAGATCTACTGATACCTGCAAATACGACATTACACAGGCACAAAGGTTTGCATGGAGTCTGAGAAGATGTCTGTGTAATCCCTCAGTCGTCCAGGTGTGATCCATCACAAAAAACGATATTTAAATCTGTCAGCGAAACGTCTTCACTCTTACAACGATTTGTCCAGTTCACAGATTTACATTTCGTCTTTTGCTACGTTATCTAAGACCTGTTAAAAGTGCTTAAAAATGCATATAACGGTGATACCAATAAAAAACTTATTTCATTTTTGTATACAGTTTTGATAAATCATAAGTCCCACTCAACAGGGAATGTTACGGCATTATGGCAGAAAGAAGCAGGAATAAATATATCAGGGGGAAGAATCGACTTCTATATGGGAACGTCAGTGGAAATGTACTGCCTCACAGAGATGGAGGGAGGCCAGATGGAAAACCTTGATTAGATAGTTTATTCCCCCATGTCAGAAGTCTCACTATGACGGAAATCCTCCTATCTGCTGGAGAAAATGTGTCTGATTCCAAACACCTGGCTACAGGGGCGGAGTTTGAAGCGTGGATACCATTTAGCCCCTCCTCCCTCATCTCTTTCCCTTTTACCCCTCCAGGTACCGCCCAGGTTAGCAGCTCTATTTGAAATGCGGTTGTGGGCGGAGTTTTGCTGTTTAATCCCACTTTATGAAGTAATTCTAAAGTATGGAAAGAAAAAGCTAAATAGCTCTCAACACGAAAAAACATCATTGGTTGAGCGGTCACATCCACTTTTCAGGGTCAAGAAATGCCAAAAGTGCAAACCGGTGATCGAATCTGACCTCTGAGGAAATCCTCCAGAAGTCTCCTCTCCATCTCTCTCCATCCCTCTCTCTCTCTCTCATTCTCTGTCTCTCGTACTCTCTCTTTCTCTCCATATCTCGCTTACTTTCTTTCTCTCTTACTGTCTGTCTCTCCCCAACACTCTTATTCCACATCTCTCTCTTACTCTTTCTCTCTTACTCTCTCTCTCACTCTCCATCTCTCTCTTTCTCTCTTACCCCACATCTGTCTTTCTCTCCATCTATTACTCTCTTTCTCTCTTAAACTCCATCTCTCCCCAACTATCTTTCTCTCTTACTCCATATCTCTGTCTCTCTTCTACTCTCATCTCTTTCTTTCTCTCTTACTCTCATTTCTCTCTTACTCTATCGTTCTCTCTTACTCTGCATCTCTCTTACTCTCTTTCTCTTTTACTCTGCATCTCATTCTTTCTCCCCATCTCTCTTTCTCTCTTACTCCACATCTCTCTTTCTCTCCTATGCTCTGTCTTTTTCTCTTACTCTCCACCTCTCTCTTTTTCTTTCTCTCCCTTTCTCTCTTACTCTGTCCCTTCCTCTCTTTTCTAAGTTGAATGCTCCCTCCCCTCTGATCGTCCCTCTCTATCTTTACTCTCTTCTTTAACTCCCTCGCCACCTCCTCTCTCCTCTTTTCCTACATATCTCCTCTATCCTTCTATCCTCTGTTCTTCACTCTACCTTCACTCTACCCCTTCCTTCCTCTTTTCCTGTCTTTTCTCCCTCCATTCTTCCCTCTTTTTACCCTTTCTCCTCTGCTCATCTCTCTACTCTGCCTCCTTCCTCTTTTCCTCTCTCCCCTCTGTTCCTCTCTGACATTTCTTCCTCTCTCTCCTCTGTTCCTCTCTTCCTTCTGCAGTCCTGTCCACGCTCTCTGTCCCTCTTTCCTCCGTCTCTCTCACTCAGAGCTGTTCTTTCTCTCTGTGCTAATCCTCGGTGACACATTCTCTATCTAGACTCTCCCCTCTCCACCTCTTCTCTCCTTTTTCCTACATATCTCCACCTTCCCTCTTTCTTCTGTTCCTCTCTCCTCTAACCCAGTATTCTCTCTTCTCTGTTCTTCCCTCTTTTTACCCTTTCTCCTCTGTTCATCTCTCCTCTGTCCTCCTCCTTATGTTTTTGTTCTCTCCTCCATTCCTTCCTCTCTTTCCTCCGTTCCTCTTGTCTCCGTCTCCTCTTTTCCTCTCTGTCCCTTCCTCCTCCCTCTCTTCTCCGGTCCTCTCTTCCCTCTCTCTTCCACCTCCCTCTTCTTGTCTATTCACCCATTCTCCTTTGTTCCTCCCTGTCCTTTGTTCCTTCCTTTCTCCTTCTGCTCCTTTCCTGCCTCTCTTCTACACTCCTTCTCTTCCCTCTCCTCTCTCTCTGTCCCTCTCTGATCCGCCTCCCTCCTCTTTCCTCCATTTCTCTCTCAGAGCTGTCCTCTCTCTCTCTTTCCCTCTCTCCTCCACCTCTCTCCTCTTCCCTCCATCTCTCTCTCTCAGAGCTGTCCTCTCTCTCTCTGTCCCTCTCTCCTCTGCCTCCCTCATTTTTCCTAAATCTCTCCCTTTCAGAAGTGTCTCTTCTCTCTCTCTCTCTCTCTCTCTCTCTCCTCTCTCTCTCTCTCTCTCTCTCTCTCTCTCTTCTCTCTCTCTCTCTCTCTCTCTCTCTTCTCTCTCTCTCTCTCTCTCTCTCTCTCTCCCCTCCGCTTCCCTCTTCTTTCCTCCTCTCCCTCTCAGAGATGTCCTCTCTGTCCCTCTCTCCTCCACCTCCCTCCTCTTTCCTCCACCTCTCTCTCTCTCAGAGCTGTCCTCTCTCTCTCTGCCCCTCTCTCCTCCACCTCCCTCCTCCACCTCTCTCTCTCAGAGCTGTCCTCTCTCTGCCCCCCCCCACCTCCCTCTTCTTTCCTCCACCTCTCTCTCTCTCTCTCTCTCTCTCTCTCTCTCTCTCTCTCTCAGAGCTGTCCTCTCTCTGTCCCTCCCCCCCCACCTCCCTCCTCTTTCCACCCACCTCTCTCTCTCTCAGAGCGGTCCTCTCTCTCTCTGTCCCTCTCTCTCTCACCTCCCTCCTCTTTCCTCCACCTCTCTCTCTCTCAGAGCTCTCCTCTCTCTCTCTGTCCCTCTCTCCTCCACCTCCCTCTCTCTCTCTCAGAGCTGTCCTCTCTGTCTGTGCTAATCCACAGTGACACGCGGCGCCCTCTGCTGTGCCCTCCTGTCAGTGCACATCCGCAGACCAGAGCAAAGAGCATCTCCCAAACTCATGTGGACATTAAACTCCTCTGTTCTGCCAAACCCACTTTTACAGTCGTGTTTTCTCTTATGCCGTGGAGGACCACCACCACTCCTGCATTTACTTGAGAATTTTAGAAATAAGTAAGACTCCTGGCAGGGCTCCAGACTAACAATTTGAGTTGTGTGCACCGGTGCGCCTCAGATTTTAATTTGGGTGCACCAGAACATGATTTGGGTCCAATTACAAAAATAAATAAATAAAATGAAGCTGTAATGTATTTTCTTTAAATTGCCAAGGGCCACAAATATAACGTGGTTGTGTACTTTTACCTGGATACACAATTCATATTATCATTCATATACTACATACTTATTAAAGAAAAAAAAAGGAAAAAAAAGCTAAATTATATTTTAATAATTACAAATTTTATCTATTCAAAGTTTATTTGATCAAATAATATTAAGAATTTTGTGTTTTTTTGTTTTTTGTTTTTTTCTTTTCTTTTTTTCTTAGTTAAACCACAATTAAATAGTTGCCTATAAGTTTAATTAATAAAAATAACTATGACACAATATTGGCTTCAAACACTAGTCAGAGTGAGAGGTCTGTGCTTTTAAAGATATTTACAGTTCACCACAGTAACTGCAGAGTCAGACCTCTTACTTTAATTTTCGATAGCTGATCTTTGACGTCTTTTGATGCATTTTCTGTTTCACTTTGTGCAATGGCAGCCTCACTTGAGTAACTGAACACAGTGAGGAGGATCTGCAGGTTCGATGCTTCTCTTTAAAAGGTAAACACAGTGTCTCATTCACATCGATGAAAAAAGTCAAACTTATGAACTCTGTGGTGCGTTTAATTCTGTGCAGCGGAGCGTGACCTGAGCACATCGGCCTCAGCTAATCGGCTTTAGCGTCTGGTCAGAGTTTAGGGCAGAGCAAAGGAATTAACACTTTTTTTTCCCACTGTCAATTAAAACAATATTTGAATGTGTTTTATATTATTTAATCCGTGCTTATAATAAGGAGAGAAGACACGGGAGAGGGGGATGTGGTGAGGATCAGGTGCGCCCAAGGAACATTTTTCACACCCAACAAAATTTAAGGAGCACGTGCAGCCAAATTGGTCGCACTCTGGAGCCCTGCCTCGTCCTTTTTTCAGAAATGAAAATGTACCACTATGGAGAGGAAGGGTCTGTCAGCTCTGTGGTTTTGAACAGCAAGTCAATGGACCTCTTTCATTTATTTAGTGGCTCCTCGCTCCTGCACGATCCAGGCGGCTTCAGTCCCAAACTCTCCTTAAAGCATCTAAACTGTTTCCAGAAAAGTTGACCCACGCATCACTTAAGTAGGCTACACGTCTTGAAATGAGGAAATGTACCAAAATCCCTCTATCTGCAGGTTCAGGCTGTACTCTCTGTTTAAAATTAACCAAATGCAAAAGATTCTTTATTACTTACTTAATGAGACACTGCAGGCGAACAGGAAGAAATCTTAAATTTAGAGATATCAATTTGAAACATCTGCTGTAGTTTATCCACATAAATGTAAGAAAAAAAAATGCATTACACGATTTTCATTTTGCAATATTTTCATATAAAAATAAGGCATCTAGCTATAAAAAGCTGCCACAATTTACTATTGTTTGGATAGTTAAATCTCAAAAATAGATGGAGCCAGGTTCTTGCTTCACTTTTTTGTCATATTAAATCGTGTGTTAGATACGAAAAAAATTACACAGATTTAGTATTTGAGTTAAAACTTCAATAAATCCGACTTGGAATTAGATATCAAAAAATCCATCTGTATGTTTTTCGTCAAAATCTGTAATGTTTGATGTGTGTAAGTGCTACTTTAAGGGATGATCTTTAAAATTTTGAGTAAACAGCCTTGACTGAATCAAATGGCCCATATTATGCTATTTTCTGAACCATGTTATAATGTTGTTTCCTCATCAAAAACATCCCGGGAAACCCCCAAATCCTGCACATTGAACCTGAGTTCTTCTCTCAAACAGGTGACACTCACAATATTCCACCTTGTAATGTCATGTGGTAATAAAAGTCCACTCCATTGTGTTTTTAAACTCCATACACCTTCACTAGAATCATTTGGATAATTTCAGCCCTTGAAAACTACCACTTCATGACATTACAAGGTATGTTTTTGAGGAGGTTTTGCTTGTAGTGTCTCCCCTTAAAACCCAAAAACATTAATTTGGCAGAATCCATTCCCACTCTTGTCTGCAGTTATAAAGCGTCCACTGTTGTTGTGCGTATATGTGTGAACTTACCAACCTCTGCAGCCATCACAGTGAGGTTGTGCCAGGCCGCCTCCTCTCGGTCCAGGGCCTGATTGGTCCGGATCAGTCCGCTGTTCACTCCGATAGTGAAGAACATGGGGCTGCCCTCCTCCTTCTCGATGAAGTACCTGTGGAGACAAGCCATCGGGCAATTTATTTTATTGAAAGTTGCATCGTGTGTGCATTTCTGGTCGAGGGTCTGTCACCTCCTTGTTTCCATGGAGATGTTATCGCTCTGCCTGCATCGTACCATAGTATAGCATTAAAGAGGGACTATTATGGACCCTCCTTACAGGTTAGCGGTGAGATTCTCTGCAAGCCTACATTGTCCATGCAGCCACACAACAATTCTCCATAAATATCCAAAAAAAAACATGCAACAAAACTGTGCGCGGCTACTTGGTAAACCCGGATGCACGCTGATTGTGTTGTGATAGTGCTTTGAAGGGTGTGTGACTTAGCACAGGGAGAGGAGGAAACTCAGAGTGTCAAAAACAAAAGTGTGAAACATGTTAATATGTTGTTTTTGTGTTAGTAGTTAATTCCCCATAGAAGTAAAATACCCCCTCTTTAAATTTTATGGGATCATTAATTTATTCTCTCAGGTGTGTTTTATAGCTGAAAAAAACTCTCAAAAAAGAAAAAAAAAAAAAAAGATGATTTACTCTCAAATATCTCAAATCGTATTCAAGACACATGGGTTCTTGGTAGATAGAATAGAATATTTCCTAATGTAGAACTTTTCCTCTTGATAAAAAAAATGACAAAAACACACCAAAATATAAAAATGTATGTTATAAGCTCTACTGCATTCAGCACTGATGTTCTTCAAAATGTTTGTTCTTTGTAGTCAACAAATCATCTTGTCGATATAACAGCTAAAATAAACCCTCTGCTTTTAAATCGAAGAAGAGGTATTTTACTTACATACTTTACTTATAAACACACAACATATTTAGATCCCCATGTTACCTTTTATTGTGCTGAAAGTGCTGTATTCGTCGAAAACAATGTACTAACATAATTTGTAAGTTTTACTTTCGTTTTTGACCCTCAGAATTTGCCCTCCGTTTCATCCCCTGCATCACTCCCCTTTCAAAGCGCCAGCACAGCACACTCAGCGACGCAGAGTGATGTGACGTTTGTGAATGAGTCGGCTGTTTTGAACACAGTTGGAATCAGATCTTATTTTTGTAAAAGAACTAAATCATTTTCTTTCTTGTTTTTGTACAGTTTTACACTGCTTAACTTTGAACCAACACAAGAATCAGCGCAGAAGAAGCAGAGCAGGCGACACAAGTGAGAGGACACGAATTATGATTATTGCATTGCTTAAGCTTGAGGTAATGACCGAAAGGAAAAGATCGTGGAGACAAGTGATTGAAATGAGTTTCCTCCGCAGGGTGGCTGGGCGCTCCCTTAGAGATAGGATGAGGAGCTCGGTCACGTGGCAGGGGCTCAGAATACAGCCGCTGCTCCTCCCAGTCAAGGAGGGCCAGCTGAGGTGGCTTGGGCATTTATTCCCTCCTGGACAGAGCAGTGGGCGTATGCCAGTGTTCCAGGCATGTCCCACCGGGAGGAGGCCACGGGAAAGACCCAGGACACACTGGAGGGACTATGTCTCTCAGATGGCCTGGGAACACATCCCGGCAGAGCTGCAGGAAGTGTGTGGAGAGGAAAGTCTGGGCCTCCCTACTGAAACTGCTGCCTCCACGACCCAACCCCAGATGAAGCAGAAGAAAATGGATGGATATTATTGTATTGCAAGTTTTATTTAGATTATATTATCAATGGGTAAACACACTCTCACTTTGAACCATTTCTTAGCCTCGGTCATTTCTCTCCGAGTTCTCACATTGGCTTTGGTCATAAAATACATATAAAAGGAGTCTTTTGAAATGAACACTTCCAAATGAGATGAAAATCACATCACATCCCGCTAATGAAACTACTGCACATTGAATTAGGTTTGTCAAGTTGCTCTGTACAGTTTTGAATCATGTTTTTTACATATTTATGGAGAACTGTGATGTGGGACCATGATTTAGATTAAATACATAAAAGTAATATCCATGGAACAACCCACCTGATGGCGCTGTTGGTAGTATCCGGGTCCCGCGCAGACACTGTCCCCACCTGCGTCCCTGCGGGCGAGTTCTCGTACACGTCCAGGATGTAGAAGTCCATGGAGAAGAGAGGGGGCTCATCCACGTCTCCCACGATCACCTGCAGAGACGTGGTGTCCCTGAAGGGCCCCAGGTGGGAGTACCGCGATTCAGGTTGAGGGTTCCACACCTCGATGTTCAGAGTGTGCACCTTACGCTTCTCGTGGTTCAGAGGCTGCAGAGGAGACAACCATACAAAACTTTAAACAAGACATATTATGCTTTTATCTATTTGTATCAACAGTCTTGTATCACACAAATGTATCTTTTGAGATTTTAGCCATGTTTCAATGTTGTTACCTCATCAAATACAAACCCAGTGTGTGTTTTTGTTAGAGAGAAAAACTCTGCCTAAATAGGTGGGACTTGTGTGTTAAGCATGAGTGAATAAAACAAAACACAACTCCAGGTGTGTTTTTTGATGAGGAAATAACATTATTACATACATCAGAAAATAACGTAATACGGGCCCTTTAAAGGGACAAAACACCTACACTCAGCTCACAACCACATTTCAAATAGAGCTATGACTGGTCTAATAGATTTCCACATTTCAGTCAGATGTTTGTAATCAGAATCAGAATCAGAATCAGAAGAAGTTTTATTGCCATTGTCCGTAAGCAGAGTTCACAGACTAGGAACTTACTTCGGTGATGAAGTGCGACATAGAACACACACAAAAAAAAACACACTGAATAAATACAAATAAGTGCATGCAGGTAGAAAATATATACAACAGCAGCATCAGGACAACAACAGTGCAACATGGGTTATTTAGTGACCAGTGTTATAAAGTGTCCAGTTTAGTGCAGATATTATGAAGTGTTCATGAGAGAAACAGCAGAGGGGAAGAAACTGTTCTTATGATGAGAGGTTCTGGTCCTGATGGACCGTAGCCTCCTGCCAGAGAGAAGTGGCTGAAATAGTCCATGTCCAGGGTGAGAAGTGTCAGCTGCTATACGACCTGCTCGCCCCCGAGTCCTGGAGGCGTACAGGTCCTGGAGAGATGGAAGGCTGCAGCCAATCACCTTCTCAGCAGAGCGCACAATGCGCTGCAGTCTCTGTCTGTCCCTGGCAGTGGCCCCAGCGAACCACACAGTGATGGAGGAGGTGAGGATGGACTCAATGATGGCCGTGTAGAACTGCACCATCATCTGGACCGGCAGCTTGGCTTTCTTTAGCTGCCGCAGGAAGTACATCCTCTGCTGGGCTAGAAACACCCGGCAGTCTTTTGTGATGTCACCAACTACAGGAAATATTGCAGGGGCCACTGAAGGCAGCACACAGCTAGATTTCAGCTGCAAATTAATCTAGTTTGCACTAAAGTTGACAAAAAGTGACTAGGAAGGCTGGGGACATGGATTCCGAGTGGATCATGTTCTCCGCCTCTGTTGTCGATGTGGTCGCTCGTAGCTGTGGTCGTGAGGTCTGTGCTGCTTATTGTGGCAGGTTGTGGGGCTCCTGAGGCAGCAGACGGGTACAAGCCAAGCATGTCACAGCTCGTGCAGAGGCAAAATCTTGGGGTTTGGAGTTCGGGAGGCCATGGAGGAGGGCTATTGGTCGGCCTTAAAGAAATTCTGCCAAACTGTCCGACCCTTCAAGAGGAGGAAGCAGTGCTTCCATCGCTGTTTACAATGCGGGTGGAGAGCTGCTGCCCCAACATCCTGGGGATGTTGTTGGACGGTGGAAAGAATACTTCTCATCTCCTCAATCACACCTCCTCCTCCTCCCACGAGAAGGAAGAACAGACTGAGGACTCATCCATCACCCCGGTATCTTAAGTCTCTGGTTGTGGAGCAGCTTCGAGTAGTGGTCGAAAAACAGGACCTGTAGCATGCACCGGGGCAAACTATTGCAGCCTCTATTGCAATGTACACTACCCAGACTTTTGGCTGGTACACTGCAATAGGCTCTCAGTGGAAAGAATCAGAAGCTCATCTGGTTACTTTTACTAAACAGAATACCCACTGCACTCTCAGCCGGGGTTTGTAGGTACCAGTAACC
>JAIEZT010001243.1:21931089-22049925 GCA_019594935.1 Periophthalmus modestus
CTAAGACTAAGACCCAGACTAAGACTAAGACCCAGACTAAGACCCAGACCAAGACCCAGACTAAGACTAAGACCCAGACCAAGACCCAGACTAAGACCCAGACTAAGACTAAGACCCAGACTAAGACCCAGACTAAGACCCAGACTAAGACTAAGACCCAGACTAAGACTAAGACCCAGACTAAGACCCAGACTAAGACCCAGACCCAGACTAAGACTAAGACCCCAGACTAAGACCCAAGACTAAGACCAAGACTAAGACCCAGACCAAGACCCAGACTAAGACTAAGACCCAGACCAAGACCCCAGACTAAGACCCAGACTAAGACTACTAAGACCCAGACTAAGACCCAGACTAAGACCCAGACTAAGACCCAGACTAAGACTAAGACCCAGACTAAGACTAAGACCCAGACTAAGACCCAGACTAAGACTAAGACCCAGACTAAGACCCAGACTAAGACCCAGACTAAGACTAAGACCCAGACTAAGACCCAGACTAAGACCCAGACTAAGACTAAGACCCAGACTAAGACTAAGACCCAGACTAAGACTAAGACCCAGACTAAGACCCAGACTAAGACTAAGACCCAGACTAAGACCCAGACTAAGACCCAGACTAAGACTAAGACCCAGACTAAGACCCAGACTAAGACCCAGACTAAGACTAAGACTACCCCAGACTAAGACCCAGACTAAGACCCAGACTAAGACTAAGACCCAGACTAAGACCCAGACTAAGACCCAGACTAAGACTAAGACCCAGACTAAGACTAAGACCCAGACTAAGACCCAGACTAAGACTAAGACCCAGACTAAGACCCAGACTAAGACTAAGACCCAGACTAAGACTAACACTAAGACCCAGACCAAGACCCAGACCAAGACCCAGACCCAGACCCGGACGCGGTGGCTGGCCCCCGGCGGTCGCGAGGGGAGGCGGTCGCGCCGTGGCGAGGGCCATCATTGCCGCTTGCGGCTTTAAATTAACATTGTTTTTCCCAGAGTCTGTATTATTTTTCGCCCAAACTCGGCCCCGTTTTCACCCCCCTGAACATGCACGAAAAGTCTCACATGGGGGTATCAGATCGACCAGCTCGGTGAAAAAAATTTCATAAATTTGGCATCACGACAATGTCCCCTGCACCCCCACTCGATGGCGCCACCTACAAGTTGACCACTATGGGAGAAGAGGCTGGTAAATTTAGGAATAGACACACAAAAATCAGCACAGTGATAGAGCACAGTGAGACAAGCATAAAAGTGAATTGAAGCACTGCTCTAGGACAAACAGGAAGTCGGCCATATTTAATTGAAAATTCACCACATTTTACACAACGCGTTTTCAAAATGATTCTACTCACACATATTTTGCCCAAATTTGCTCAGATTTCACATGTCACATCTACATACATGTGGTTTCATAAAATATCCACTTTTTTGCAACTATTTTGTGCCCTTCGCCCGTACGCTGCCCTCAAAAAACACCTTTATTTCCTGTTTCCTTCATTCCCGCTCACAGACACATGGATGTGTCTAAAGAGCTAAAACTATCCCCACTGATGTAAAATAAAAATGTGAATACAGCAGAGTAATGAGCATGTGACCAGTGGACTCTATAGCGCCCCCTATAATGCAATTAAAACACACAACTTTGTCTGATTGGCATGAAACTTGGTGAGATAAATGTAGACCTGAAACCAAACAAAAAAGTCAATGACACTATACCTGTATTATGCACGAGTTTTAAGGATCAAAGTCACAGACTCCACCAGTTTAATGCAATGATCACACTGCACTATGGAAACACAGGTGAGGGGGGGGCTAGGGAGGGGGGGGTGAGCAGACGGGCGGCGCCGAGAGGGGGGAACGCTGCGTGGGGGCGGTGGCTGGCCCCCGGCGGTCGCGAGGGGAGGCGGTCGCGCCTCGCGAAGTGACGGCGAGGGGTATTGTTCTTCGAAAGTTTCTTCTTATTGGCCCTCGCCGCTCACGAAGTGACGGCGAGGGGTATTGTTCTTCGAAAGTTTCTTCTTATTGGCCCTCGCCGCTCACGAAGTGACGGCGAGGGGTATTGTTTTCGCTCGGTTTTCTTCTTATTATTTTTTATTTTTCTCCCCCCTGGGATCGCGATTTTCACCCCCTAAACGTCGACGAAAAGTCTCACATGGGGGTATCAGATCGATCGGCCTCGCGAAAAATTCGAGAAAATATGCATCACAAAAATGACCCGGGCACGCAGGCTCGACAGCGCCACCTAGAAAATTGCAAATTTTCGAATGAATTGGGAGCCGACTCGCATATTTCATCGTAGCAAAGCCAAATTCACACCAGTGATAGAGCTCATGGAGACGAGCAAAAAAGCCAATCATAGTGCTGCCCTAAGGCGGACAGGAAGTCCACCATATTCGATCGAAAAATCGCCAATTTTTTCGCCGCCTGTTTTCAAAATACTACAACTCTCATGTTTTTACTCCAAAAGACGTCAGATTTCACATGTCACATCTGGACACATGGGGTTTCATAACTTATCCGATCGTTTGCAATAATTTCGTGTCGTTCGCCCGCACGCCGCCATCGAAAAACGCCTTCGTTTCCTGTAATTTCGTTGTCCTCTCACGACCAGGGACATTGTCCTACAGATCTCACATTCACATGACATATGTGTAATTATGGCATGTATGGAATGGACTATAAAGTGTAATCACAATGAACACTCTAGCGCCCCCTAGCATAGACGTGAAACATAAACATTGTCGGATTTTTACCAAATTTGGAGAATAAATCTGGAACATGACGCGGATCAAAAAATTATATTATGGCCATGAGTCATTTCTCACAACTGGCCAGTAGGGGCGCAAATACTCCAACAGAAAACATTTAAAAATATATTACTCACACGGGCTTTGCCCGACACATCTCAAATTTAAGTCACATATGTTTCATTCGGCCCTGAATCAAATGCATTATAAAGTGTAATCAAAATGAACCCTCTAGCGCCCCCTACCATAGACGTGACGCATAAACATAATCGGATTCAAACCAAATTTAGACAATAAATTTGGGGCATGAATAGGAGCAAAAAATTATATTACGGGTATAGGCTATTTCTTACAATTGGCCAGCAGGGGCGCAAATACTCCAACAAAAAACCTTTAAAAATCTATTACTCACACGGGCTTTGCCTGAGACATCTCAAATTTAAGTCAAATATGTTTCATTTGGCCCTGAACCAAATGCAATATAAAGTGTAATCAAAATGAACCCTCTAGCGCCCCCTACCATAGACGTGACACATCAATTTTATCGGATTCATACCAAATTGGGGGAGTACATTGGACACCTCAGAAGAAGCAAAAAATTATATTACAAGCATGGGTTATTTCTCACGGTTGGCCAGCAGGGCGCAAAGACTCCCCAAAAATATCATCTAAAAATGTCTGACTCACAGGGACATTGGTCTGAATCGCTCCAATTAACATCAAACATGTGTCTTTTGGCCATGAATGTCATGGATTATAAAGCTCCTTGATAAAACTTCAACAATGAATGGCCACGCTGTCTTTTGATTCATAAAAAGGCCGCCATATTGAATAAGAAATTCGCCATCTCTTTCGCCGCTTGTTTTCAAAATGATACAACTCTCACGTTTTTACTCCAAAAGACGTCAGATTTCACATGTCACATCTGGACACATGGGGTTTCATTTCTTATCCGATCGTTTGCAATAATTTCGTGTCATTCGCCCCCACGCCACCGTCGAAACACGCCTTCTTTTCCTGTTTTTTCCATGTCCTCTCACGACCAGGGCAAATGATACAACTCCCACGTTTTTGCTTCAAAACAGGTCAGATTTCACATGTCACATCTGGACACACGGAGTTTCATTTCTTATCCGATCGTTTGCAATAATTTCGTGTGTCGTCCGCCCCGCACGCCGCCATCGAAAAACGCCTTCGTTTCCTGTTTCTTTGATTCCCGCTCACAGACACATGGATCAGTCTAAAGACATTAAACTCTACCCACTGATGTAGAATAAAACTTTGAATACAGCAGAGTAATGAGCACGTGACCAGTGGACTCTATAGCGCCCCCTATAATATAATTACAACACTCAACTTTGTGCGATTGGAATGAAACTTGGGGAGATAATTGTAGGCCCAAAACCAAACCAAAAAGTCAATGACACTATACCTGTATTATGCACAATTTTGATGGTTCTAAGTCACAGACTCCACCAGTTTAATGCAATGATCACACTGCACTATGGAAACAGTGTGACGGGGGGGGCGGGGGGGGCGAGGGGGGGGCGTGCGGCCGGGGGGTGGCCGGGCAGGGAGAATGCTGCGTGGAGGCGGTGGCTGGCCCCCGGCGGTCGCGCGACGAGGAGGCGGTCGCGCCGTGGCGAGGGCCATCATCGCCGCTTGCGGCTTTAAATTAACATTGTTTCTCCTCAACCTGTATTATTTTTCTCCCCAAACTTGCCCCATTTTCACCCCCTAAACGCAGACGAAAAGTCTCACATGGGGGTATCAGATCGACCAACTTAGTGAAAATTTTCATAAATTTGGCATCCTGAAAATGTCCCCTGCACCCCCACTCCACAGCGCCCCCTACAATTTCACTCCTATGGGAGAAGAGGCTGGTAAATTTAGGAATAGACACACAAAAAAATCAGCACAGTGATAGAGCACAGTGAGACAAGCATAAAGTGAATTGAAGCACTGCTCTAGGTCAAACAGGAAGTCGGCCATATTTAATTGAAAATTCACCACATTTTACACAACACGTTTTCAAAATGATTCTACTCACACATATTTTGCCCAAATGTGCTCAGATTTCACATGTCACACGTACACAAATATGGTTTCATAAAACATCCACTGTTTTGCAACAATTTTGTGCCGTTTGTCCATACCTCACCGTCAAAAACACACTTTATTTCCTGTTTCCTTCATTCCCGCTCACAGACACACATTTTCAATGTCCTCTCACGACCAGGGCAAATGATACAACTCCCACGTTTTTTGCTCCAAAACAGGTCAGATTTCACATGTCACATCTGGACACACGGGGTTTCATTTGTTATCCGATCGTTTGCAATAATTTTGTGTCGTCCGCCCGCACGCCGCCATCGAAAAACGCCTTCGTTTCCTGTTTCTTTCATTCCCGCTCACAGACACGTGGATCAGTCTAAAGACATAAAACTCTACCCACTGATGTAGAATAAAACTTTGAATACAGCAGAGTAATGAGCACGTGACCAGTGGACTCTATAGCGCCCCCTATAATATAATTACAACACTCAACTTTGTGCGATTGGTATGAAACTTGGGGAGATAATTGGAGGCCCAAAACCAAACCAAAAAGTCAATGACACTATACCTGTATTATGCACAATTTTGATGGTTCTAAGTCACAGACTCCACCAGTTTAATGCAATGATCACACTGCACTATGGAAACAGTGTGAAGGGGGGGGCGGAGGAGGGGCGTGCGGCCGGGGGTGGCCGGGCAGGGGGAATGCTGCGTGGAGGCGGTGGCTGGCCCCCGGCGGTCGCGAGGGGAGGCGGTCGCGCCGAGGCGAGGGCCATCATCGCCGCTTGCGGCTTTAAATAACATTGTTTTTTCCTGAACCCGTATTATTTTTTTCCGCCCAAACTCGCCCCCGTTTTCACCCCCTAAAACGCAGATGAAAAGTCTCACATGGGGGTATCAGATCGACCAGCTCGGTGAAAATTTTCATAAATTTGGCATCACGAAAATGTCCCCTGCACCCCCACTCCACGGCGCCCCCTACAATTTCACACCTATGGCAGAGGAGGCGGGTAAATTTAGGAATAGACACACAAAAATCAGCACAGTGATAGAGCACAGTGAGACAAGCATAAAAGTGAATTGAAGCACTGCTCTATGACAAACAGGAAGTCGGCCATATTTAATTGAAAATTCACCACATTTTACACAACGCGTTTTCAAAATGATTCTACTCACACATATTTTGCCCAAATGTGCTCATATCTCACATGTCACATCTACATACATGTGGTTTCATAAAATATCCACTTTTTTGCAACAATTTTGTGCCGTTTGTCCCTACTTCACCGTCAAAAAACACCTTTATTTCCTGTTTCCTTCATTCCTGCTCACAGACACATGGATGTGTCTAAAAAGCTACAACTATCCCCACTGATGTAAAATAAAAATGTGAATACAGCAGAGTAATCAGCATGTGACCAGTGGACTCTATAGCGCCCCCTATAATGCAATTAAAACACACAACTTTGTCTGATTGGCATGAAACTTGGGGAGATAATTGTAGACCTGAAACCAAACAAAAAAGTCAATGACACTATACCTGTATTATGCACGAGTTTGATGGTTCTAAGTCACAGACTCCACCAGTTTAATGCAATGATCAGACTGCACTATGGAAACTGTGTGAAGGGAGGGGGCGAGGGGGGGCGTGCGGCCGGGGGTGGCCGGCAGGGGGAATGCTGCGTGGACGCGGTGGCTGGCCCCCGGCGGTCGCGAGGGGAGGCGCGTCGCGCCGAGGCGAGGGCCATCATCGCCGCTTGCGGCTTTAATTATTATTATTATTTTTTATTTTTTCTCCCCCTGGGGATCGCGATTTTCACCCCCTAAACGTCGACGAAAAGTCTCACATGGGGGTATCAGATCGATCGGCCTCGCGAAAAATTCGATAAAATATGCATCATGAAAATGATCCAGGCACGCAGGCTCGACAGCGCCACCTAGAAAATTGCAAATTTTCAAATGAATTGGGAGCCGACTCGCATATTTCACCGTAGCAAAGCCAAATTCACACCAGTGATAGAGCTCATGGAGACGAGCAAAAAAGCCAATCATAGTGCTGCCCTAAGGCGGACAGGAAGTCCACCATATTCGATCGAAAAATCGCCAATTTTTTCGCCGCCTGTTTTCAAAATACTACAACTCTCATGTTTTTACTCCAAAACACGTCAGATTTCACATGTCACATCTGGACACATGGGGTTTCATAACTTATCCGATCGTTTGCAATAATTTCGTGTCATTCGCCCGCACGCCGCCATCGAAAAACACCTTCGTTTCCTGTAATTTCGTTGTCCTCTCACGACCAGGGGCATTGTCCTACAGATCTCACATTCACATGACATATGTGTAATTATGGCATGTATGGAATGGACTATAAAGTGTAATCACAATGAACACTCTAGCGCCCCCTAGCATAGACGTGAAACGTCAACTTTATCGGATTACAACCAAATTTGGGGAATAAATCTGGGATATGATGAGGACCAAAAAATTATATTATGGGCATGGGTCATTTCTCACAACTGGCCAGTAGGGGCGCAAAGAGTCCAACAAAAAACATTTAAAAATCTATTACTCACACGGGCTTTGACCGACACATCTCAAATTTAAGTCACATATGTTTCATTTGGCCCTGAATCAAATGCATTATAAAGTCTAATCAAAATGAACACTCTAGCGCCCCCTACCATAGACATGACACATCAATATTATCGGATTCATACCAAATTTAGGGAATAAATTTGAGGCACAAAAAGGAGCAAAAAATTATATTACGGGTATAGGCTATTTCTTACAATTGGCCAGCAGGGGCGCAAATACTCCAACAAAAAACATTTAAAAATCTATTACTCACACGGGGGCTCGCCCGAGACATCTCAAATTTAAGTCACATATGTTTCATTTGGCCCTGAATCAAATGCAATATAAAGTCTAATCAAAATGAACACTCTAGCGCCCCCTACCATAGACATGACACATCAATATGATCGGATTCATACCAAATTTAGGGAATAAATTTGGGGCACGATAAGGAGCAAAAAATTATATTACGGGTATAGGCTATTTCTTACAATTGGCCAGCAGGGGCGCAAATACTCCAACAAAAAATATTTAAAAATCTATTACTCACACGGGCTTTGCCCGAGACATCTCAAATTTAAGTCAAATATGTTTCATTTGGCCCTGAATCAAATGCAATATAAAGTGTAATCAAAATGAACCCTCTAGCGCCCCCTACCATAGACAGTGACACATCAATTTTATCGGATTCATACCAAATTTGGGGAGTACATTGGACACCTCAGAAGAAGCAAAAAATTATATTACAAGCATGGGTTATTTCTCACGGTTGGCCAGCAGGGGCGCACAGACTCCCCAAAAATAATCATTTAAAAATGTCTGACACAGGGACATTGGTCTGAATCGCTCCAATTAACATCAAACATGTGTCATTTGGCCATGAATGTCATGGATTATAAAGCTCCTTGATAAAACTTCAACAATGAATGGCCACGCTGTCTTTTGATTCATAAAAAGGCCGCCATATTGAATAAGAAATTCGGCATCTCTTTCGCCGCTTGTTTTCAAAATGATACAACTCTCATGTTTTTACTCCAAAAGACGTCAGATTTCACATGTCACATCTGGACACATGGGGTTTCATTTCTTATCCGATCGTTTGCAATAATTTCGTGTCATTCGCCCCCACGCCGCCGTCGAAACACGCCTTCTTTTCCTGTTTTTTCCATGTCCTCTCACGACCAGGGCAAATGATACAACTCCCACGTTTTTGCTTCAAAACCGGTCAGATTTAACATGTCACATCTGGACACACGGGGTTTCATTTGTTATCCGATCGTTTGCAATAATTTTGTGTCGTCCGCCCGCACGCCGCCATCGAAAAACGCCTTCGTTTCCTGTTTCTTTCATTCCCGCTCACAGACACATGGATCAGTCTAAAGACATAAAACTCTACCCACTGATGTAGAATAAAACTTTGAATACAGCAGAGTAATGAGCACGTGACCAGTGGACTCTATAGCGCCCCCTATAATATAATTACAACACTCAACTTTGTGCGATTGGTATGAAACTTGGGGAGATAATTGGAGGCCCAAAACCAAACCAAAAAGTCAAGGACACTATACCTGTATTATGCACAATTTTGATGGTTCTAAGTCACAGACTCCACCAGTTTAATGCAATGATCACAATGCACTATGGAAACAGTGTGAAGGGGGGGGCGAGGAGGGGCGTGCGGCCGGGGGGTGGCCGGGCAGGGGGAATGCTGCGTGGAGGCGGTGGCTGGCCCCCGGCGGTCGCGAGGGGAGGCGGTCGCGCCGAGGCGAGGGCCATCATCGCCGCTTGCGGCTTTAATTATTATTATTTGTTGCATTTATACACAGAATTGAAAAGTAAAAGTATCTATATTTGTATGTGGCTATAACTATAGGACAAGATGTACACAGAAAGTCTGGCAATGCCACTGGAATTAAAAACAAGAATTTTCGTTGAAGTCAAAGCCTCCAATCTGACGAGCAGGTAAACAGTCAATCTTTCAAAACTATTTTGTCTATACAGTCAAGAGAAGTTCTTTGACTAGCAAAATATGTTTACTTTTATTTCTTTATGGTTCACAAATAGTCGATCACATGTTGTTTGGACAGTGCTGCTCATGTTTACATAATGCCACTGCAGGTTCCATGTTTTTCTTGCTCGATGCTACACCACAGCCTCACCTTTCTTCTCCACAACTACATTTTATGACCTGTTTGTTGGGTGAGTCTTCAGTAATTATTTTAAATTAATATTAAAGGTCGTATATAGCACAAAAGCCATGTTATAATTCTCTTACCTCCTCAAAAACATACCTGGAGTTGTGTTTTGTTTCATTCACACATGTTTGAGTAACACTTTATTATTAGTCTGTCTATATCTGCAAACTCAAAATACTCTGTTCCACCTTGTGATGTCATAAAGTGGTAGTTAAAAGTTAACCCTTTTAACTAAATATGCAGGGTTTGTGTGTTAAACATGTGTGAATAAAACAAAACAACTCCGGGGATGTTTGAGATGAGGAAACAACATTATAACAAAGATCAGAATGTGCTGTAATATGGGCTTTTTAAAAGTTCAGTCGTGCCAACAGTCTCTAATGTCCCTTTCTCTCCAGGTGTCACCGTGATGTTCAGACCGTGATGGACACCAACGGAGAGAAGCAGGTGGCTCGTTTCTCCTTCGAGGCGTTTCGTTTTATCAAAGACACAAATACGACCATCTCCACCTACTACGTGCACTGTGCCACCCGCCTCTGTGTGGACTCGGCCTGCCCCACCCTCATCCAGGTCAGGAGCTGGGCACTTTTCATTTTGTATTTCAGTGCTCTGTGCAACTGTGGAATTTCAAAATGCACCAGTGAGAGTATTTACATGCGTACGAGTATCCCGGGTATGAGTATTCTGGTTTTGTGTGTGTCCATAAACGCAGTATCCTGATTTCTCACACTGGAGTTGTACTGAGCATGTGCGAACTGTTGTGACAAATACAGTAGGAGCAGCAACTTTCCCAAAATGATATTATTTTACACTTACAAACAAAATAAAAGCTACTATTTCAGTACAACCACCTTTTAAAACCTTTTTTTTAGATGTAGATCTTGTTCCTTAAAAGTCTTAAGTTGACAAGGTTACTCAAATATTTAGCTCCTTGCCATATTTGTGCCATGGTTGCCATAGCGACCCCTCTAAATATCCAGTATACTTTGATTGTGCATGGATAAGAGGGATAAGAGTAACCTGGTTTCTCTGAGCCCATGTAACCGTCATATCCAGAATACTGACACAAAGTAATTCAATGTGCTTTACAGAATAAGAAAGATATATTAAAATCACATCATAAAATTACCATTAAAACAGAAGAGTGCAGAATAAAAACCTTTTTAGGCTCATAACTGGGATAGAGAACACATGGAAACGTACTCACTGAGGCAGCTGCTTGTCCAAACTGTCCAAAAATCAAAAGTGCAAAAATCTGGTCCTTTAACAACAGCAGTGGGTCGAACAGCTAAAATGTGTACACACGTAAGAGTAATGTTACTATAAAAAAGCAGAAAAGTAGTGACACAAATAAATAATCAAGTAATGGGGCGACAGTAGCTCAGTGTTTGCCCTCTGATCTGAAGGTGGGCGGTTTGAATCCCGCTCTCGACATAAACATCATTGGTTGAGCGGTCAGATCCACAGACCCACATTTTGGCGGTGCGCTTCCAGCTCCCACAGATGAATCCTGACGTTGTGTCCTTGGGCAAGACACTTAACCCACCCTGCTCCCAGTGTCTGTGTACACGGGATAGAAGTTTGAGGAACCAATCTCTAACATAAAAACATAACGTAATAATAAGACTCAACATCTGTGGGTCCTACGTTTGGATTGGACACTAAATCTCCCATAGAGTTACAGTATATAAGCCCCTGCTCGATATCTGAAACATTAGCAACATTAGCTTCTAGACCGCTAACATTTTCGGACTTTCAGAACTGCACATCGAAGAGGAGGCGTAGGGCGAGTGAGCCGGACACTTCAGTGAGCGATGTAGCCACGGTAACCTCCCGGCCAATCACCATCCATATAGACAATGGTAGGATTTTAGTGTCATTATGAATCAATATCAACTTTTATATGTTCAAATTAACCTTATCTCCTGCAATCTCCTCGTTCACAGGCTATCTGCTCGCATCTGATGGTAAGCATACAACATTAACATTACAGACGCTGGTTATGTTTACATGCACATCAAAAATCTCATCATGATCTGATTTCTGGAGTAATTAGATTATTCAAAATCTGATTAATATCTAATTTATTACGCTAATAATTATGCTATTTTCTGATCTATGTTATAATGTTTCCTCATCACAAACAGACCTGGAGTTGTGTTTTGTTTCATTCACACATGTTTAACACACAAATCCTGCATATTTAGTTCCTCCCTCAAACAGAAAACACTCTCTTCCACCTTGTGATGTCATCATGTGGTAATACAGGAAGTGCTTCACTGTGTTTTTAAACTCCACACACCTTCACTAGAATCATTTGGATGATTTCAGCCCTGGAATTGCGCATCTCGACTAAACTAAAGAAAAAAGGTAACTGGTAACTTGAAAAGTACCACTTCATGACATCACAAGGTGGAACAGAGCATTTTGAGCTTTGGAGATGTAGACAAACGTATAATAAATAAACATGTGTGAAAAAAACAAGGCCATACCACACAACTCCGGGTATGTTTTTGAGGAGGGAACGACATTATAACATGGCTTAAACCTCACAAAAGTCTATTTTGTGTAAAATGACATGCAAACAGTTTGATGCAGGGGACCAGAAATCAGATTTAAGTATGATTATTCTAGTTATTGTTTCTTCATTGGTTCTTCTTCTTTTCAAGTTTTTTATTCAAATTTATTTCTATAGCACATTTAAAACCACTTGAGCTGACGAAAGTGCTTCACATAAAAGTAAAATAAATAAAACTAAAATACAGATAACACGATACATAGAAAAAGAACAATAAAACACCTGTATATCCTGTGTAGCTAGTATTAAATGCCAGGGAGAAGTCCGGCTTTCAGTCTAGTCTTAAACTGCAGTAAAGACTGAGAGGATCTGACAGGCAGAGGGCGCTGTTCTATAGTCACAGGAAAGACTCGGTCACCTTATTTGCCTTAACAAAGCATGAATAAAGACTGAAATCATAATGAACAAATCATTTATTAAAAATGATTCAGGCTGTGTAACGACTTGATAAAGGGGTTAGTTAGGGTGTTAATTAAGATTTATCCATTGTGAGGAGCAGAAATGGCTTTAAGAACAAACGCTGTTGTGTCTTTTGGCAAGACACTTTGTATAAATGTGAAGTGTGAGTGTTGGTGGTGGTTGAAGGGGCTGGTAGCACAGTCTGTCCCAGGCCTAATATATCTATAAAGTGCTTTGGGCGATTCGAAAGCCCCATTTAAATTCAGTACATTTTAGTTTTGATGATGATGATTATTAATTGAGTGTTTGTTCATGCTTAATTAAGGCTTATTAAGGTTTTTAGGTAGAACACGAACCAGCTCATAATAACAAAAGTCACACACTTTACATCTGAAATCACGGGCAGCATTGTGGGCTACGTGCAAAGACTGGCTCGGTTTACCGTCGATGATGATGTGTCCGCTCTTTCAAAGTCATAAATTATAAAAAAAAAAGAAAAAAAAAGGGCTCCATCAACAATTAAAACTTGATTATCTTGGGAACCAGGTAATGCATGAGGTCAGCCATTGTAGAGTGTGTTTTAAGTTACCTTCCTGTTTTTAAAAAGTGTAAGAGCTGGAGGCAGTAAGGCTACAGTTACACAGCAGGTGTCAGTAAGAACAATGAGGGTCTCACCTTCAGACGTTGCTAAAAACCGGGAAAGAACCTATTCTAGAGCAGGATTAAGGAAGGTACAGTGTGCTTTTTGTAGTAAACTGTAAGAGAATAAGATTGTTATTTCACATTGCAATAGTGAGCTTTAAGTCATGTAATAATGCTGTTACGTCATCAAAACATACCGGAGCTGTGTTTTGTTTCATTCACACGTGTTTGAGTGACCCTGCATGATTATAATGTCTACATCTCCAAAAGCTTAAAAAGCTCTGTTCCACCTTGTGATGTCATGAAGTGGTAGTTTTCAAGTTAATAGCTCCTTTTAGCTTTATTTCAGTAGAGATTGGCAATTCCAGGGCTGAAATCATCCAAATAATTTCAGTGAAAGTGTATGGATTTTTAAAAAAAACACAGTGGAGCACTTCCTGTATTACCACATGACATCACAAGGTGGAACAGCGTGTTTTTTGTTTGAGAGAAGAAATCGGTCTAAATACACAGGGTTTGTGTGTTAAACATGTGTGAATGAGACAAAACACAGCTCCAGGTCTGTTTGTGATGAGGAAACAACATTATAAGAGGGATCAGAAAGTAGTGTAGTATGGGTCCTTTAATAAATAGGTCCCACCTTTTCACTATAGTAGGTTTAATTATAATAAAATATCTACCTGGAATTTTTTGAATATTTGCTCTTAGTTGCCAGTTCAGCGCAGCAAGTGGAGACAGGAGAAAACAGGAATTTTCTGAGCACTCAAGTCTCAAATGTGCAGCCATACAAGATTATTAAAATACCTCAACCAATCCAAATACAACTCTGAGTAGCTACATGGTTAAAAATGGGCTTAGACTGATTTTACATTAAGTCCCAGTTACAGCCACAGTATGTAACTCTTAAGAAAATAAAAAAAAAAAAACATTTTTTTTTCTTTGGTTGGATTATTTTTCTGAAAAACTTTGAAATACATGTGTCTTTACTTTGAGTGGGTTTGCAAATCCCTCACCTGCTTGTTTCCATGGAAATGTTGTCCCTTTGGGTGTAATATTTCATGGTATAGCCCAAAAGTGTATCCCCGTGGAGAATGTTCCAAAGTATGGCTTTAACTTTCTGTTTCCATGGAATCCTGCAGGCTACATGTATATATTGTATGTTTAAAGATGATTTCATTCATTTTCTGTGTAGGTTTCGGGGGAGGTGCGTCTGATAAAACAGTGGTTGCCGTGTCGATCATCGCTGGCATCGTTGGCGCCGTCTGTGTGACTCTGGTGGCATTTATCGTCTACAACAATTACTACGCCAAAAAGATGCCAGCACTGGGCAAGACTATAATGTACCCGCGAGACTGACAGGAAGGAGAGAGTAGAGAATAGAAATATGTAGAGATGTTTGTATAACATAACACAACTCACCAACTCACCTTATTGATGCTTTGCACTGACATCATGCTGGGGGCTCTGGGGGTGTACCTGTATGTCTATGGTGGAATGCTCAGCAGTTACCATAGTGATACGATGCGCTCATTTGCAAGCACTGCCCAAAAAGGTTTACAAAATTGATTTAAACATTACATTTTCAGGAGCCTGTGATCAATATGCACGTTCATGGTCCTGTTTCGGAGTTTGATTTTCAATAAAAAGGTGAGAGTGACTAACTGAAAAACTATAGTTTGTGACTGTAATGTTATTTCTGAGTGACTTGTTAAATGTCACAAATCAGCTCACCTGTTGTACTTCCAATTAAGTCAGCTCTTTCTGCTTGTTATGTTAAATTAAAATATAGATTAAAGTTTAATTTGAATTTCAGACAGAGCAGTGTGTCCAGTTAGCACCACAAGCCCAGGGAATGTTGATGACGTCAGCTGCAAAGTATCATTTATAACTGCACTTTTAGTAGCACCCATACAGCACAAACAAATATTTCATTCACAAAGTACAAAAAGTTTATTACGAATGAGTCAGGTTTAGTAACTCCTGTAATACTCAAACTCCTCATGAAGTATTTACTAAGCCTGGATCACTCTTAATAAACTCTTCATTATGAATGAAGTCTTTGTTCATGTTTTAAGGAGGCTAATTAATGTGTCGTTATTATAAAGTGACGCCCTAAAAATGACATCAATATAAAAGAGGATTTCAATGTTATAACTGATGTAAAACACATTTATACTGGGGAAAAAGAGGCTTTTCAGTTTCAGTCCTGGAGTACTGCATGCTGTTTAATGTATAGAAAAATAATTGTATTGTTGTATTTACGGAATGTGTTCAGCATTTTTCTTTTTGTAAAAATACTACTACTGTACATGTCCTTCTACTGCACATGGACACCTGACAACACAATCTACCTGCTTTACTGTAATAATAATTATTATTATGATTAAACTCAAAGGGCTTTACAGGGCATCATTCATTCACTCCACACTGTCTCACAGCTGCCCTGGGGCAGACTGACAGAAGCGAGGCTGCCAAACTGCAACATCAGCCAACACTCACACATGCACCACATTCATACTAGGCAAGGTGAGTGAAGTGTCTTGCTTAAGGACAGAGCAAAACAACTTGGTCAGAGCAAAAATGAAACCTGTTTTACTCACTTTCCCTCTGGTCCCTGGCGCGCCTCAGGGTTACACTGTGCCTTTAGTGGAGGAGTGTGTTTCAGCCTGTTCAGGTCCAAGAGACTGGTCTCGGCTCAGGGGTTGTACATCTTTAATAAGAAGAATATCAAATGCACTGAAAAAGGTTTCATGTGGAAACATGTTAGCATTTGTTTTTTGTAACTAAATCAACACTTGACAGTCCTGATATTTTTATTAAATGAAGATGTGCAACTCTTTAAACTGGACTGATGTCTCACACCTACAACAGTTACAGATGTTTTTAAATGTCCCGTACTGTATTTACAAAGATATTTAACACCTCAACTGTATAACTTATCAGCAATAAAGCTTTTTTTAATGACTAAAATGCAACAGTATTTGGACAGTTCATTCTTGGATAGCAGCATGAATCTAAACATGAATTTGCTGCACTTGGGTTGTGGTTGTATTCATTGTAGTGATGTCAAGATACTAAAATTTAAAACTTCATTTCAGTATTAAGGAAGACCACTCTTTCTTTAGACAAAGTGATTTTCCACATTAAATGGCAGTACTTTCTTTTATATTCCCATGTGGCCTTATATCTGTGTAATCCCTCAGTGGTCCAGGTTGGTTCCATAGTGGACTACCTCACACACTCAGCATTTAACAAGCAAACAAATGGAGTTAATATGATTGATTGAGATTCAGGAGCAGAACCACACCTCAGCCTCCTCCTGCTCCTCTCCAGGGAACCACAGCTCATCTCAACCACACCTCTGATTACCCAGAAGCCCTATTTATACAAGCCTATCCCAGCAACACCGTCTGTCTTCCCTCTCTCGACCCATCCCTCCCACCGCATGTCTCTTGTTCATCTTTTAGCCTGAAGACCTCATCATCTACAGAGACAGGGGTCGTGAATCGGCTGGGCTAACCACCTGACACTTTACCCAGACTCTCTTTCTAGTGAAACAAGAGCTGAGACAAAACTTATAAAAAGACATACTTTTTATTAACAGTTTAGAAACAACAATATTTCCATCTTTCATTCCATTTATTTAGACGTTTCCCCCCTGTTCAGGTGTCCACAGTGAACCTTAATTCTGATGTATATGACCCAACTGCTCGAGGTAAAAACAGAACATTCAAGTGCCCCTCACCCAACACTTTAGCAGCTGGTGAAGATTTGAAATGAAAAAAGATCTCAAACTAAATATATTCGGCTGTACTTAAAGAGCCCATATTACGCCGTTTTCTGATCTGTTACAATGTTGTTTCCTCATCACAAACAGACCTGGAGTTGTGTTTTGTTTCATTCGCGCATGTTTAACACACAAACCCTGCACATTTAAACTAAGTTCTTCTCTCAAACAGAAAACAACGTATGATGTCATGTGGTAATACAGGAAGTGCTCCACTGTGTTATTAAACTCCATACACGTTCACTAGAATCATTCGGATGATTTCAGCCCTAGAATTGACAATCTCTACTGAACTAAAGGATAAAAGGCGTCTGTTAACTTGAAAACTACAACTACATGACATCATAAAGTCATTTTGAGCTTTGGAGATGTAGTCAGACTAATCAAACACAGTTCCTGGTATGTTTTTAAGGAGGCAAAGACATTATAACATGGCTTACAACTTACAAGAATCAATTGTGCGTAATATAGGACCTTTAAAATCAAGCATGTTTGTACGGAAAACCAGTAGATCTGTTTACCAGGAAAAACACTGCATTTGAAAAGGATTCATCTTCAGCATTTAGGGTGTGTTCACACTTCTTCCTGGTTTGAGTCCAGTTTAGTGCTGATACAAACTTGATGTAGTCCTGGTTCAGTTCATACCTAGTCCAAGTGGATTAGACACACATAAATTTGGTTTGGTCCTGTTCTAGTCCAGGTCTAGATCCTGGTTTCATCCCAATTTTTAAATGATGCGTGTGAATGTGCCTTCAGTTTCAGTAGAGCAGGCACACTATGTAACTTTCTGGTGGGGGTCCGCGGTTATCGTTCAGTCTGAAATGTTCCACAGTATGGCATTAAATCTTTACACATTTATTCTATTACAGGTGTTTTCATTACACAAAAAATACCTTGAAAAAACATGCATTCTTATTGTGAGCGGGATCACCTGTCCACAGACCTGACCTGTAACTTGGTTTGTTGGCATTAACTGATTATCCTCATAAAGAAGTTTAATATCATACTGTGGAACATTCTAAACGAAGCAATAACATCTCCATAGAGACAAGCAGGTGGCCGATCCTGTACCAGAAAAGTTACATAGTGGGCCTTTAACAGTGTTTTGTTATGTGAATTCGGAAGTGCAAGTAATTGTCAGAAAATAACTTTGCGACCATTTATAAGCAATATCAAGTAATGAGATCCTATAAGGACAGAGCCCTTTCAACCGTTCATAAAGTTGCAGTTTTGGGACAAATCTTAAAGGGCCCATATTACGCCATTTTCTGATCTGTTATAATGTTTCCTCATCACAGACATACCTGGAGTTGTGTTTCGTTTCATTCACACATGTTTAACACACAAATCCTGCATCCAGGCTTCAGAGTTCTTCTCTCAAACCAAAAACACTCCGTTCCACCTTGTGATGTCATGTGGTAATACAAGAGTTGCTCCACTGTGTTTTTAAACTCCATACACCTTCACTAGAGTCATATGGATGATTTCAGCCTTGGAACTGACAATCTCTACTGAACTAAAGGTAAAATATAAAAACTTAATATAGAAAAAGAGATTACTCAATTCACTAAAATACAGTTAAGATCATTATAGTCAAGATTTTTATTAAAATCTTCAAATCTTTCCCAGTTTGGTCATTTCTTTAGGTTTGAAATTTTACTTCCTGGTTGTAAATCATGACATCACATTAGGGAACTCCATAACTGTTACCAAGCAACCATGTAGTACACTGGGCCAAAACTCTTGTAATGTAACAAATGGTCTGACAGATACAGGAAAAGACATTTATTTTGCCAAAATCATGTTTGTGTTTGTTTAAATTGTGCCAGACCTTTGGACAGAATTCTCCCAGTGTGGCGTCTTCAATGCATTTAGAACGCTCTACTTCCTGTAATTTTCAACATATTTTTCTACCTTTTCCCCCAAAATGCTTCTGGGTTGATGTAAAACTTAATCTGGCTGGATAATAAAATGTAAATATTAAATTAAGTCATAATTACAAAATCAAAAACCTGTTAGACAAACTGTAACTTGAAAACTACCACTTCATGACATCACAAGGTAGAACAGAGCATTTTGAGCTTTGGAGATGTAGACACTGATAATAAAAATGCTGCTGACACTTGTGAATGAAACAAAACACAACTCCAGGTATATTTTTGATGAGGTAACAACATAACATGGCTAAAGTCTCACAAGAGTCAATTTTGCGTAATATAGGACCTTCATATTAAGAATCCAGTGTCCATAGTGATCATGTTTCCTAGCAACAATGATGTAATGTT
Organism: Periophthalmus modestus; assembly: GCA_019594935.1. Classification (NCBI taxonomy): domain Eukaryota; kingdom Metazoa; phylum Chordata; class Actinopteri; order Gobiiformes; family Gobiidae; genus Periophthalmus; species Periophthalmus modestus. The sequence continues at coordinate 21,950,369 of JAIEZT010001243.1, forward strand.
ATTTCATGTTTGTTTGATAAGAGCGTATGTTTGCTCAGTATCTATGTCAGTCAGGATCCAAATGATGAGTGGTGTCCAACCTTTTCCAATCATTCTCTAGAAGTTCATTTAACGGGAAGCAAAACCGGAAACAGGAACACAAAAGTGGAGGAGCTTCAACATTTACACATCGTCAATAAATAGTGAGATTTGTTCCTTTGTCAATTCCAGATGTTATAACTCATCATCTACGTGGTTACTTTTAGTTTTGGATGTTTCAGTTGTTTCTGGAAAAAGAGGAAAAAACAAACATTAGAAATCACAAGAAGAGCAACAAAAGAAGTATTATGCAATGTTTCCGAGAAATCCTACCACTTCCTACCGTATTAACAGAGCCACATATACAGAAAAATCAAACATTTTAACACATTAATATGGAAGATAAACCAATAAAAAATAAACACTGACAAATAAAACTAATATTCCAATGCTCTTAAAATATATAGTGATTTAGCTTTTAAACAGTATTTAATTGCAACATAACTACATCAATATAAAAGATGAGTACTCAAAAGGTAAACATGCAGAGAAAAATAAAAATCCTCAGACGTGAGTTTTGCCATCGCTTTAATTACATTTAAATATTTAGTCTCATGTTAAATACAAAAACAAAAGTATTACAAAGGAATGACTCATTTTAATCATAAAACAACCATGTTTATGTGGTACTGCGTTTATGTACACTCTAGTGTTGTCACAATACTCGATACTAAGGAACAGATACTCAAAACTCAATACCGATACCACAATAATAAAACCTTTCTTTACTTAGACAATAAAATGTGTTTTTCAACATTAAATGGTAGTACTTTGTGTTATATTAACATTTGGCCTTATATCTGTGTAATCGCTCAGTCGTTCAGGTAGACTAGTATACACCCATGGACCACTATGAGTCTATGTGTCTTATACTTGTTCTGATACAGCTCAGGATCAATCTAAAGATATTCAGGAAAGGTTCATTTCCGTCCTGTGACTGACTTTTAGTAAAAGTTACCTTTTCAGTATCGATACCAGCTCAAATGAGTATAAAGTTTCAATTCTTGTTTTAGTATTGCTTTGTATCAAATTTTTGATACTTTTGACATCACTAGTACACTCACTTCACTTTGGGCATCACTGTGATGCATTTAAAGACCTCTTATCGGGTCACGTACATTTCTGTTAGTCCGTTGTTTTTTTTCTTTTAGTCAAATTAAAATATTGTGTCCATGGTTACGGACTATAGCTCCCCGGCATCATCTGAATGGGGATTAGACCGACCTGTTTCCTCTGCTGTCTGTGGCTGGTCATCTGATTCATTTTGTGCAGTGTTGTCTTCAGTGGGCGGAGCCTCGCCTGGTTGTGCCTCCTCTGGGCTTTCTGTATTTAAATAAACAAACTGTGTCAATAAAGATGTGGTAAGCATGCTTAAAGGCCCTGCACCTGATTTTCCCCCATTGTATTTGTATAAAGAAGTAGACAGATTTTGCTCAGTCTATGGGCCAAACTGAGTGTGATGTCACCTACATCGTGCAGCTCAAGTGAAGCTCACTGAGGCGAGCAGTTACAGGGGCCATGGAGCAGAGTTCCACATTTGGACTGGGAGTATTAGAGCAACCAAAGAGCCAAGGCTGTTGAAGGTAACACCACTTCCCGCAAGCACCGCTGGTTTAGTAGGGAGCGGGGTGGTTAGCAATGTTGTCAATCAAACCTGTTGCTAACGCTTGCGAGAGCAACCGTAGGAAAAGAAGGTGCCTTGTCTGTTATTAATGTTCATATCTTGATTTATGGACACAATAGCGAAATTTAAACAAAAAAAAAAATACAAGGATCATATAGAGCACGTTAATACAAACATTTTAAAACCAAAATGACGAGGCTCACTGCAGCACTTACAGAGAGAGGGGTGATAGTTTTCCAATGTAAAGTGAATTGGAGCCAGAGTCGATGGAGCCGGAAGTGCGCCCATGATCACTTCCTATTTGGAACGTGGCAGCTAGCAGGTTAGCTATGTCCATTTATATATACAGTCTATGGTCTGGTCTATAAAAATCAGGTACAGTGCCTTTAATAACAGTAATGAGAAAAGTGCTTACCAGTATTTTTGTCCGAGGTCTCAGCTGTTGGAGGGATCACTGTCTCCTCTGCTGTTGTATTGGTTTTACTACTTTTATCTGAGCTTGTGCTGTTTTTGACCTTAGGTTTGGTTTTGGGCTTGGCAAACTTGGCCTTGTTCAGTAAGTAGTTGACCTCCCTGTCCAGCAGACCCAGTTTAGTTTCAATATCTTTGGATAGCAGGACTGGGCGTTCTTTGGGAGAGCGCTTCTCCTGTTCTGCCACCGTTTCATTCTTCCAAGTCTTTAAAAAGGAGAAACAAAGATTACAACCAAATCTGTCACAAGTATGTATTATTTAAAAGGTGCACTGTGTAACCTTTCTGGTGGGGTCCCAGAATCTGCTGGTCACCATGAGGATATTACCGCTTTTTCTGGAATATTCCCCAGCATTGCAATAAATGATCTACTTGTACTTTCAAAGCATAAAAATGAATGAATAAGTGCATGTATTGTTACTGTGAGCGGAGTCGCCTCCACAGATCATGCCAGTAACTTGTCCTAGTGACGTCACCTGCTTTGTTGTCAGTTTAACGCCATAGTGTGGGACATTACAGCCACAGCAATCCCACCTCCATGAAGACCAGCAGATAACAAATCTACCACCAGCCTTAAAGCATTTACAACTTACAGTTGTTTCATTTATGACTTTTTCCAACACGTTTAACTCCACTTCAGTGAATATCTGGTCATCTTCAGGAATCAGTCTGGCGCTCCTGTTTTTATATAAACAGTTACTCAAAAGTATTTACATTTTATTACAACTTTAAACTGATATGACAGGTTTTCACGTTTTTCTAATTCTCACTTGGTTTGATGGGATAGTACCTGTGGTAATTAATAGTTTTAGATCAGATGAGAGGAAGTTTGTGGGAAAAAAATTGAGAAAAGTACTTCCTGCTTTTTGTGTGTGTGTGTGTGTGTGTGTGTGTGTGTGTGTGTGTGTGTGTGTGTGTGTGTGTGTGTGTGTGTGTGTGTGTGTGTGTGTGTGTGTGTGTGTGTGTGTGTGTGTGTGTGTGTGTGTGTGTGTGTGTGTGTGTGTGTGTGTGTGTGTGTGTGTGTGTGTGTGTGTGTGTGTGTGTGTAGAGGAGGACTTAACAAAATGGACTTAACAAGGTGTCAGCTATTTTTATTAGTCTAATCATAAATATTGTGTAATTTAGCCTTTGCCATTCTGGTTGCTAGGTAACAGAATTGTAATTTCCTTTACAGGTCACATCTGCTGCCCGTGTCCAAACAGGAAGAAAAATTATAAAAAATCTTGCAGTCTAGTTTTGTCCGTTTATAAAACCTTAAATATAATTATGTTAACTGTATTTTTGAGAAATGTGTAGTCTAACCTGTCATATGCACTTTGACGTTTAACTCTCACCTTAAGAAAAAACTGGATGTATTGAGCATGCTCTCCAAAGAGGCCAGACGTTCTGGCCACTTCCTCCGCTCCTCCACCCTGAAGAACATGTCCTTACACAGGCTCTTGAGCTCTGAAAGCTTCCCACGCAGCTCCTTGGTGGTGGCTGAGTATCCGTCCTCATCCATCCACTCAGACGCCTCTCTCAGCTTAGCCACGATCTGCTCCTGCTCCTCCTCCGACACCACCAACTGGTATTCATCTTGGTACATCTTATCCTGAACAAAAAGCTTTTAGTTTGAAGCAGGGTACTCTCTGAGCTTAACTGATCCTGCATTAGCTGTATTATTGGAGGAACTATGTAGTTTGCACTCTCATAGTTTTAAATTACAGTCCCCATGCCTTAACCTGCAGACAGAGGACACATACAAGTTTTTCTCATTCTCAGATATGAACAGGCCTCATGTGAAGCTCAACCTGCAGAATTCATTTACGGAGCTGCAGAGGCTGCACTAGGACCAGAAATCGACAGATACGGGTTTTTTTGTGGCCGATGCTGACAGTCTGCTGATATTTTTTGGGGCAATATTTGGGGCCCATTTAGATTTGGCCAATTTTTGAATTTTAAATTTACTACTCAAAGTTTCATACGTTTCCCTTAAAACATGAAATGTGGTTCCAGTACAAACCTGCGTCTCAAAAATAAATGCCTCCAGATTATTCAGGGTCCTCTCTCTTTCCTGTTTGGCCAAGTCTCTGTCAGTCAAATCCTGAAGTCTAAAGAGTAAAAAAAGCATTTCATTTACATCGTTTAAACGGAGACAGATAAAAGTGTTAAAATAGAAAAGGAGGCATTACTTCTTCTGGGAGGAGAGGACGTCATCAGCAGAGGGATCCACGATATCATGAATGACCAGCTCAACAGAAATCTCATCGGAGATTTTACTCTTCTTCTGTGGTTTTTTCTTGTCTGCTTCTTTGTCAGTGTCTGTGCTCTCGGCCTTCTCTGCATCTTTTTCTTCCTGGAATGACACAAATGTAACATTATAGACACTATGTTTCACCACATGTACTTGTGTACCAAAGAGCCAATCCGGAGCGAGGCTGTTGAAGATAACGCCCCTTCTCTCCTACACTAGTGGGCTCAACCTTGGAGAAAGAAGACGCCTGATTTGTCTGTTATTGATGTTCATATCTTGAATCATAGACAAAATAGCAAAATAAAAATACCAGGATCTCATAGAGCAGTTTAATGAGAACATTTTAAGGCCAAAATGATGAGGCTGACAGCAGCAGTTACAGAGAGAGAGGGATGATAATATTTCGATGTCGATGGAACCAGAAGCACGCCCATGATCACTTCCTACTGCCGCTAGTAGTTTAGCCATGTCCATTTACAAATAGTCTGAGTTCGTTTGACAAATTAGATAACCAATTTCACTAAAACACAGTGAATATAAGTAAGTATATACAAGTATTAAGTATTATAAGATTTTACTAAAAATACATATAATATATAATATTAATATAAATATTTACCAAAAGTACTATCCAACCAAACCAGATAATTAGAGTGCATATGACAGATTTTTATATTTTTCTAAGAATGCATCAATTTATGTGTTGATAGCTGTTATTGACCGATACCAGTATAGGGACGGAAAATGGCCCTCATTCCCTTAAAACACAGTTCACTTATTACACAAGCAATACAAATGAGTTATGAACCGTTATCCTTCAAATAACTACAGAACAGCTTTGCATAAATAAAAGTTCAAACATTATGGGACATTCTGGGGCCAAAACCAGACTGTAAATATTCTTATTGGGCCTTTAATTGGATGTAATAAGACTATCTTGCTTAACCAATGTCAGGGAACCGATACTCGATCCAGCTAATTTTTCAGTATCGGCACCAATATTCTATACCAGTATCGTATCGGTGCATCCCCAGTGCCGTGTGTCCATGTGTACCTTGGCTTCAGTCTTGCTGCCCGTCTCCTCTGTATTCTCCTTTTCAAATTCAGTCTTCTCTGACTGGTCCTGCTTCTTTTTATCTGCTTCGTCCTTCTGTTCCTCATTACTCTCCTGCTCTTTGTCGTCCTTCCCAGATTCAGGGGGGACTTCCTCTTCATCCTAAACACAATTTTGCATTCAAATTTCACAACAATAAGTATCTCACAATCATAATCAAAGGACCCATATTACACCATTTTCTGATCTATGTTATAATGTTGTTTGCTCATCTAACGCAAACCTGGAGCTTTGCTTCATTCACACAAGCTCAATACACAAACCCTGTATATTTAAGCAGAGTTCTCACACAGAAAACACTCCACCTTGTGATGTCATGTGGTAACAGAGGAAGTGGCTCCACTGTGTTTTTAAACTCCATAAACTTTCACTAGAACTTTGGACATTTTATAGCCAATCTCTACTGAACTAAAGGTCAAAAGTAGCTGTTAACTTGAAAACTACAACTTCATGACATCACAAAGTTAAACGAAGCATTTTGAGGTTTGGAGATGTAAATAGACTAATAATAAAGGTTTACGCAAACATGTGAATGAAACAAAACACAACTCCAGGTACGTTTTTGATGAGGTAACAACAGTAAAGCGTAAAGAGTAGTAAAGAGTAGATTTTGTGTAATATAAGACCTTTACTCTCTAAAAGAAAATGAAGGAAAAATTACCTGGACCGGTTCTGTTATGTTGGGAGCAGGTTCAGAAGATCCACCACCAAACAATGTGGAAATGGTGTTGCCCAATTCTGTGGAAGAAGTTGTTACATTATCATTTACCAATTTGAATATATCACAGAAATCCTGCGGCATTAAAGCGTAGAGGAAACAGAATACATTTTATTGTCATTGTCAGAGAAAAAAAATTATTACAGAATCCAAAAACTGGGAACTGCTTTGGCGGTGTAACATCAAACCATATAAACTATCATTAAATTTAAAAAAAAATAAGGAAACGCATTAAAAACAGGTAAATAAAAACAGACTTTGACTAAATATTATACAAAATGTACAGTATGGGCAGAACTGTGTGTGCTCACATTATAGAGGGTGTCCATCAAGTCTCTTTAAAATTTTAAAATGTGTCATTTAACACATTTATTATTATTAGCGTATTGAATGAGGTAAAACACTTGGGAAACCACTGAGTACAACAGAACAAGTCTGAGTAAGATATCTCATCATTTGCCTTTGTAATACATTTTTAAAATTGTAAACAGACTTTATGGACACCCCGTGGTAAAGATAAATGAAAATGCCTTTAAAACATTAAATTAACTTACTTGTTAGTGTCGACTCCTCTTCCTTCTCCTCCACAATGGTTTCAAACACAGACTCAACCTGAACAGAAATTCAATGATCAGTCTATATGTTATAAGGACAAGCACAGGTTAAACAATTAGGCATTTGATGTGGCATTTAAAACATTTTTTGTCGTATGTTTGACTAACCCGATCCAGTAAAAGAAGTCCACTCTCGTCCATGTTGAAGTGGGCTTTGATCCCCTTTGATTCTGCATCTGAGTGTTTTTGAAAACTGCTTCCCACTCCTGAGAGTTTGACTGTGGTAAGGTTTCGAGACCCAAACATACTGCAAGAGAATACGATTCAAAATAATATTAGTTGTTGGATCTGGGAAAAAAAAATTAAAACTTGACAAAGTAAAAACATACCTCAGATCTTCTTGAGAGAGAAAGCTGAGATCCCCATAGTTGACCTCAAAAGTGAAGTCGTCAGTGTAGCGGTTGAAAGTAATGACCTTACGTTGGGGATATGGCGCCATCCGCTGGAACAAAATGCGCTTGTTGTGTTTTACCATCTTCACATCGTCCTCTTCAGTTTCACGACTGAACTCCACCTGTACACAAGAAACAGTGACTTTAATACATGTATGTAAAGTGGAACTAAACACTGAATCAAGTTTTTTGCTACTAAAGTTTTGTAAATAGTGTTTACTATGGCATGGTTTACTGCTCCTAATCTTTTAAATATTTTTTATTCAAGTTTATGTACAAAACAAATACAAAAACACAAAAATAAAATACAAAACTTGGTATTTAATGAAGATATGTTCTTCTATAATTTCTGATTCACGGAAGGTGGGTCATTTTTAAGCCCCTTTTTTAATTTTAGCACAAGCTAGGTGAATTTGCCAAACTATGTGAATTTGTCAAAAACTAAGGGTGTGCTCCCTCTAGTGCTCACTGCAATTTCAAGTACTACGTGGCAGTGACAGGCTGCAGTACTACGTTTTCAGAGACAGGTTACAGTTTGTAATGAAAAGAAATTGTCTCAATGTTCAAAATGTGTCTGAAAATGTCTGATTTATGAAAAAATGGGTGAAATCATGAGAAAGCTATCAATTGTTATTCAAAAGAAAGAGCATCAATATATCCAGCGGGGAGCAGTATTGAGCAACAAGTTCAAACCAATTTGCAAAAATTTAAAATAAACAAACTAAATAGTTGTTTTCAAACCTGAATGGGGAACACAGCCGCATCTCTGACCAGGAAAGGTTTGACTTTGAAGGCTTTACTCAGAGCAGCCGCCTGGTACACAGCGCCCATGGCTGCCGCCTCATCTGCATTGATGTTTTTCCCGAGCTCTTCTCTGCAGAATAAGAATTACATGCTTTATACTATACTTAATTGTAATGAGATGAAACAATTCCCACAAGATGAGACAAGACACGAGATTGGTTCCACAAGAATGAGACAAGATGAGATTTTGAGCTCATTTGTAATAAATTGTGCAATCTAGTTCACAATTTTGTGTTAATTTTATTTTAGTTTTTTGTTGTCATTATACCGCTACGTTTTGGAGATACAGCTTCTTAAGGACGTGTAAAACTTTATGTCAAATCCAAATGTAAACACAAGGAAAATATATATAAATAAAAATAAATAAATAAATAAATAAATAAATAAATAAAATATTGCACAAGACCCTTTTTTCCCTCATGTGTGCACAATCTTGTGGCAATTTTGTCTCAAACTTGTCTTATTCCTACTTGTTTGTAAACTCATCTCTGGCCTTACACTTACTTTCCAACAGCTTTGAGCAGCACTTCCTGAACCTTTGGCACACGAGTTGAACCTCCGACTAAGATCACCTGCTCGATTTCCTCCTGTGTGATGTAATGGTGATAGTAAAACATTGATCTTGTCTGTTGTTCATTTTGTGTTCCATAGAGACTGTACCATGCTCATCTCTGCACTGGTGAGGGCATCCTTCACTGGCTGAGGCACTCTCTCAAACAGATCTGCACACAGCTGTTCAAACTCACTCCGGGTCACTTTGGATTTGAAGTCGATGTCATCCATTAAACCTTCAACCTGTGGAACATGGTCAGATTTTAGATAATTTCGCCTCTTCTTTAAAATAAAACACAAAGTAAAAACATGAGACAGACCTGTGCCATGAAGTCGACGTTAGCGCTGAGAACCGTCTTGAGCCTCTGAGCCTCTTTGAGCAGCTTGGCCATGGCTCTGTGGTTTTCTCTCACATCTTTCTTGCTTTTCTTCTGCTCATTAAACAGTTTGGCCAAATGGTCACGTAGCCGTAGGTCCATCTCAAAACCTCCAAGACCACGGTCAAAACTGCACTCACACAACAACAGGGTCTGGGGTTATTTATAAATATATCTTTCTTTTTTTTAGTATTTTTTTTAAAACCAATCCTTGACAAATACAGTAGCCACACACCTAAACATAAACTTAAGACTGTAAATACTGTAAATACCACCTGCTATTCGTTCTTGTTTTGTCTTTTTATACAGTTTATAATGTCAAATGTATTATTTATATAGAGAGATTACAGATTACCGTTTTCTCAGGGTTTTTTTTCAACCCATTGAGTTAATTGTTCCAGTGTTGGAGAATACGGTTTGAGCCAGTTGGTGGTAATAACATTATGTGCAATCAATGCAAGGACTCTTAACACATATGTTTTGTCTTTGTCCCACACATCAGGTGTGGCAGCACACAGGAACACTCTAGATTTTAATATAACATTTGATATCGACCAGATAGTACTAATTTCTCTTCTCCCTTGATCCCATTATACTGTCACCACCATACACACCCAAAAAAAGTGAGGGGAAAAAAAAAAAAAAAAAAAAAAAATCACCGGCATTGTCATTATAGTTGTCTAGAGTATTTGGAGTCTTAAAAAATCTCTTTCTTAGTTCGCAGGTAAGCTCTCTCCAACTTGGACTGCTAAATATATCTTTTTATTAACTCATTGCATTTGTTCTCATGTGGAACGTGTTTGCACAGTTCCCACTGAAGCAAATACTGTGAATAATATGAACACACACACTGTTCTGTGACCAGAGCGTCCGGTGTGTCGTGTATCACATGAGCAGGTTTGGATGAAAAAATTTCACATCACTGAAGAACGCACAGGCGGGGTTCACACAACGTCATAACATTCAGGTCAGAATCTATGGTAGAATTTCCCTTTTGAAAGCCAAAATGCAGATCGGTTTAGTATAATTTGAAGTCGGATTAGGCTACCTGAAAATTCTATGACACAATCCCAAGCTCTATTCACACTGTGCATAAGCGTCTGATCCACGAAACATGAAGCCATTTCTGAAACAAGCCTTTTGTCTCACCCGACACCGCGGATCTGGAGCTGAGGCTGAGTCCCAGAGTCCTTGGTTTTCACTGTCTGATAGGTGACGATGGTGGCGGTCGTGCTTCCAGAGCCCATATCATAAAACATCACACTCTGTAGGAAAATAATCAGGCATGAGTCTTTCATTACTTCTTAGTAAAAGAAAAATTCAAATCTCAAATGGACAAAAAGTCGTAGGAGTGAAGACGGTTCGCTTATCCATAGTAGCTTTTTCAGCTGCTTAACTGAAGTAGCTACTATGGAAGATACCTTTGCATAAACTGTAGTCACCTTAGCATTGTTATCAATATCCTTCCTCCTGAACACGCCGTAGTTGAGGGCCACAGCCGTGTTGTCGTTGATGAGCTGAAGCACCTTTAGACCAGCCATCTGTGCAGCCTGGATCACAGCCCTGCGCTCGGCCTGGTTAAAGAACGCCGGCACGGTGATCACTACGTCTTTGATCGGCTGTTCTGAAATATTATAACAAAAATATTACTCTCAAACTCAACTAATTTTGAAAGGAGCATCAGTAACACTTCATAATAACTACACCTTCATTCTTCTTGAGTATGAACAAAAACTTCACTGATAATTCTAATTGTTTAAGAATGATTCAAAACTTCGAAAATGAAAAAAAAAAAAACCCCAAAAAAAAACAAAAAACATGCTTTTATCTTGGTCTATTTTTTTGCCTAAAAAGCTGTGGCTGTGGCTTTAAGTAGTTACTCAACCAGAACCATTCTTAAACTATTTTCTATTTTCAAGAGTCTTTGTTCATATTTCTCATACGATTATTATAAAGTGTTAGCAGATAATTATTTCTTGAGAACCAAAACTAACCAGCAAAATCCTGAGCCAAAACCCGAGAGTAATTGAGCACCATCCCAAGCAGCTCCTCTGGTGAATACTGCTCATCACTGGAAAAGAAAAGAGAAAAAAATCTATTTATCTATCGTTTGTACAGATCTAAACTACAGGGTTAAGCAGTTGTTATGCAGAGTAAGATCGGATATGTTATTGTTTGTGAGGGAGCCTGGAGCCTTTCCATTCAAATTGTGATTTTAAGTTGATTGTGATTAATCTTACAGTCGCACAAGATTAAAAAAAAAATAAATAAAAAATCAATTTCTTCTTCTAAAATAAAACTTCTGCTCTAAATCACATTCTTTTACCGACAGAGGCTGGCTCTCGATTAAAAACCCCAAACTGATCATCCACGATTAGAAATGACTGACATTCAAATGTGCATCCTTGAAACACACAGAAAAAAGATGTGACATACAAACTTACTCTGAGTATTTGAAGTAAACGGTGCCACGCTTAGGATCCTCTTGGAGCAGGTGCTCAGGGAAACGTTTCTGGTAGAGCGCCACCTGTGGGTTGCTAAGCTTTTTACCTAAAAGTAACTGAAGATATCTGTAGACCGTTTTGGGATTTTTTACAGACTGAAATAGAGAAAATAAACTTTATAAGCAGAGATAAAGACACATTCATATATGGTTGTAATATTAAAAGGGGTCATACCACTCCTAAGGCATTATCACCAAAAAGCCGCTCGTTTTCCTTTAGGCACACGACAGCCGGAGTTTTCCTCCTCGACTCTCTGAAGGAAGACAACATCAACGTTAGAACAATTTTTGCTTGAAGTTATTTCTTTTTTTCTTGAGTGCATAAAAATAAAGAGAATATAGTCACTCTAAGCCACATGTTTCAAACTCAAGGCCCAAGCGCTAAATGCGGCCCACATGCCATTTTATGTGGCCCACAACAAGGTAGATTAAAAGGTATGACTGCCGTAAAATGTCAATTTATCAGGAGATGCACAGTTATTCAGCCATATTTTTTACATTTATGGACATGCATATGCAATATTTGTAACCTGAATAAGTAATAAATACAAAAACAATTAATAAACAACTTAAAAAAGTAGTTTATTTTAAATTATATCTGGCCCTTTGAGGGGAATCATTTTGCTGATATGGCCCTCGCTGAAAATGGGTTTGACGCTCCAGCATAGCCATGTCATGATAACTATATATTTTTTGGTGTCAATATTTATCGTGTGTATTTTTCTTTGCACTACTGGGAAATTTTGGGTTATTTTTTTGGCTATATGATAAGATTCAAGCCATAAAAGGCTGAATGAATAACTTCAATGACTCATTAAAGATGAAAACTAAAGTGTTTATAAAGTGTACCTTAGCCTTCAAGTGTTTCAGTCTGCCGTTTATTTTTTGCAACTCATGATTTTTGTTAACAATATTGTAGATTTAGAATAGTTTTTGTGGTACCAGTAATAAATAATAATGCACTGAATTTAAATAGCGCCTCTAAAGAGAACTAGCGTTTTAAAGTGCACTATTCATTAACCCCATACTCTGTGGTACTAACAGCTGCACTGACCACATGTCTACTAGGATATGTGGGTGGGGTGTCTTGCCTAAGGACACAACAACAATTTGCTTCATATATTTGATATATTCTGTATGTATACGAAATGTAGAAAGCATGGTAAAAAAAACAAAACAAAAAAAACCCCAAAAACTACACACCATTATGTTTGACACCTTTTTGTCTTACTTATGTATAAGATGTAGCACATAGTAAAAATAGTAAAAAAAAAAAAACAACAACCAAAAAACACTGAAAAGAGGGTGTGTCCAAACTTTTGACTTTTAGTGATCTTAAGACCTGTAGTCCAGCTGGTTTTACCATATGATGCATTTGGACACATCAAACTCACTTGTTGAGGACAATCTCCATTGGGACACCAGGCTTAACTATCGCCATTTTCATCCATTCACTTCCCAGATCAACCGACATGACAGCCACAGAAGCTACAAAATCAAATTATGATTATTACTTTTACATCTTAAATACAACCCATGAAAGACACAGGGCTATGTCTGTTTCTAATATAGATGAATTAAGTGTTACCTGCATCATGAGGCAACAGTGCCAAAACAAGGCAGAAGAGTGTTATGAATGGCAGCTTTCTCTGTCCCATCATGAGCTGAAAAAGAATAAAACTCATTAAGACAAACATAAATCACTATACTTCCATATCCTCTCCAGGCTTGTTCATATTGTAGTTTGATTCAAAATTGCAGATTTCCTCATTGAATTTTGTTTACATTTAATGCAATGTAGTGTTTGCACTTATTATGTATAAAACTTGGTCACATTTGTATATAGCGCTTTTACACCTTCACTCAAAGCACTTTACATCAAGGAACCACACATGCTTTCACATTCACACACACATTCACACACACACACAGACCCTGGGAGTGAGGTGGCGAAGTGTCTTGCCTAAAGACACAATGACAGTATAAGCATTCATCTGTGGAGCTGGAATCGCATTTACATACTTAAGTATTTACATATTTAAGTAAAATTATACAAAAGTAAGGAAATATTTAAATATGTAAATATATGCAAGTTCAAAAGGTACAGTATGTAACTTTCTGGAGGTGGCACATCACCTGCATGACTCTGTGGAAACACAAACTATACATTGGGACATTCTTCATTAATATAGATGAGTTTTATGCCATACTGTGGAAGATTATAGCCAAAGGAAAAACATTTCCACGGTAGCCAAATAAGAGTCAGGTGTGTGGAGATGCAAGCCTGTTCAAAGTAAGCATGCATCTTTTCAGTGCAATAAACAAAACCAAAAAAAAAAAAAAATGTTTTAAGACTTCTTGAGGCTAAAAGGTTACATACAGTGTCTTAAAGTTATAATGTAAAGTCGTTTTATTTTCAACAGGGGTTATTTGACAAAACCTACTGTATTATATTTTTACTGTAATACTGATATTTAATTTGAGTTTATGACTTTTTTCTGCTGGAGGGAATAGAGCAGAAGGAAAAAAAAAGATTAAATAAAACAAATGAAATGAAATAATATTTTGATAATATTGTATTCTAAAATTTCTGGAGCTGAAGAAGAATGATCAAATACTACTGTGTATCAGTCGCATGCAACAACAGTGCAATTTGTACTACAAAGGTGTGGACTGAACCCAGCTCCAGGATATTCAAAATTACCAGGCTCCTATTTGAATCCACCCAAAGGCAGAAGGCAGGCATTATGAATGAACCATATGGATGAAACAACATAAAAAAAATCAAGTTTCAATGACACAAGCAAGATTTGGCATTTGTGCGCGCGCAAGGACGCATTCATTACAAAATGTTTTTATAGACTTCTCAGTAAACGACAGGAAGAGATGAATGGCTAGTTTAGCTGCAAAGTTGCTGATGCTCAGAAGATGAATTTTTAAAACTTGCGAGCACTGGGACGCTATTTCAGCACTGCACTTACGTTGAACACTGTTTAAAAATGGTTGCTTAGTCAAGAATAGTTTAAAATAAGAATGAAATGTGTAAAAACATGATAAACTGTATTACAAACATTGACAGCTACTGATAGCTAGCTCACAATCAATGGGAAGCATGAATGACACACTGCAGTGGCGTGGTCTTACCTTTAGCTTACTGACAACTGAAGGAGCTCCACTTCATTCACGCTGTTTTTTACAGTACTTTTCTGTTCTTGTCGCTGTCCAAAAGCTTCGTAAAGGCCACGCTGGGTAGTTTTTAGTTCCCCTTATCACCGGCGTGCTGCTCTGTGTTGGGCCCAGGACGCGGCGTCAGCTCATTGGATCCACTCAAGTCCTGCTCCAGCAAATGCTCCGTAAAGTTAACTGTGTTCAAAGAAGCTACTTCCGGTTAGCGCGTTGTTGCTAACTGCTAAAATAAAGACAAAACGGCATCCAATAATGACAAATAGAGTAGATATTGAATAAAATCTATTATTAATTATTATGGAATCGTATTGGATTAAAAATGCATCGTCATTTACCCTGTTTTGCTGAAACTCAGCTGATTTTGCTATTATTTTGAAATGACAGTCCACTGGCTTTCTCACGCGCACTTTACAGTTGAGCTCTAAAGCCCGCCCCCTGCTCCACGCACTGTGCTGTGATTGGTCCACGTGACGTGCCAGACACCGGCGAGCGTCTTCTGGCCGCAGTTCATTGGTCCACGTCCAAAAAGTGGGCGGTAACAAGATGACGAGAGCCCCAGGTGAGACTGTGCAATCACAAGCCTTCAACTGAATTATTCAAATACTCAGAGGTGTGTAGAGCAGGAGTAACAGCAAATTTAACAAATTAAACTATTTCTACTATATCCTCAAACATCACATAGCATTGTGATACAGATCTAAAATGAACGTGTTTCAAGCCTTATTAATACACAGCGGCTCCGTCAAAGCTGTGTATAAAGTACCGCACTGTATTGATCACTGGTCTGTGGCCCTCCACTTCGGATGTTTTGTTAAACTGTAATAAAGTAAGAGTGCTGTTAGTTCAAAATAATATTACTCAAGTAGTAGAAATACAAAGTAGTGGTCTAAGAAATTTTAGGAGAACAGTCTGAACGTAATGAAAAATAAAATTACTTTTGTAAATCTAACAATATTACCCAGCTCTACAAATACTTTAATCCATCATCAGTGTGTTATTTCTTACACACACAATATTTACAGAAAACAAGGAACTTATGGAATCACAAATGCATATCACAGATGTTTGTTTAGGACTATTATACATTTATTGAAGTTATTTGTTTCACAAATGTTCAGAAAGCAACATAATAAAAATAAGAAAAAAAAAATCATCTGCCATACTACACACAAGCATATTTAATCTTTAAGATTAATGTGTTCAAAACTGTGCAATGTAAAAGTTAAAGACTGTGTTCAAGAACAAGATGCATGTGTGCACATTTATACAGTTCACACTTTATAAAATGAAAGTCAATTATCAGTCACATAAGTGACTGATTAAGTGGGACACTCAGGCAGCTCAGGTCAGTATGATGCTCAAAATAATAATACAGATGCTCATAAAGATATTACAGATGCATTCAGATGAGAGCAGGTTTCTAGTTATTCCTCTTGGTGTGGATGAGCAGATCTCTCTGGAGGTTGACTTCGAGGCTGCTCACTCCTTTATTGCCTGGAGGATCTGTGACCAGTGTGATCTTATTAAAGACGCCGCGACTAAAGTAATCGGCCACCACAGAGAATCCATCATTAGAGGCACGCAGCTAGAACAGAGGAAAGACACGTTTGTGTTAGGGAAATATGATAAGGATTTATAAAGATATTAGCTTTAAAAGGATATTTTAAAAACCTGCGTTATATATACAGCTGAGGCACATATTTAACTATATGTGTCTCATTTATTTATTACTTTGGTGAGGCGTCCACCAGAGGGCACTGGCACATGCGTTGCGTACCTGATTATTAAAGTGATCATGTAGGTCTCGTTTCTGGTCCTGTGCACGCAGCATATCCATGACTTTGCGGTTCTCTGGAGTGCAGGTGGGACACTCGGCCTCACTCTCTGCGTAACTCTCAAAGCAGTGCTGATGAAAAGAGTGGCCACACAGGAAGTGAACCGACGGTAGCTCCAGGGGGCTGTTACACATGTTGCACTTGGTCTTCTGAAAAATCTTGGCACTGAAATTAAAAACAGGTTTAATGTCACATGATTATAACTGACAAAATGTGGCAGTGGTGGATGAAGCACTCAGTTTTGTAAAAATCTACTTAAATAAAAGGACCTGTTAAAAATGTACTTTAAGAGTAAAAAGTAAAAGTGAAGAGGAGTAGAAAGTACAGATACCTGCTCTCAAATGTAGTGAGGTAAAAGTAAAAACTATCCACTGTAAATTGTACTTAAGATACCTAAAAATTCCACATAAATACAGTATTTTACTACTTGTACTTAATTACGTTCCACCACTAGAAATAGGGCTGAGTAATTGTCAATAATATGCTACATCTGACATAGCTAAGGTAAAAGCATTTGATTTGGAGTTCAGATTTTGAGGTAATATATTGAGCCATTTCTTGTGATAAACGGCACTGATGTAAATGATTGTAGTTTTATTTATGCCCATGAAATCAGCACTGAAAGCCTTTCTTATTTTGTTTTTGAAAATTAAAAAATGTATACAATTTTAAAAAATCAAGACTGAACAAAAAAGTGATTAATTTTTGCCATATCGCTCAGGCCCATGGAGAGTCACACAACAATTTTTCCTACCTTGTTTTAAGTTCTTCTATTTCTGACCGAAGATGAGCAGTTTCTTCTCGATATTGGCGGATTTTTCGCTCATCATTCTCGATCTGTTGGCTTTCCCTCTGGAGTTTGGTGATGAGGTAATCCTTAATGACTGATAGTGTGGCAGTAGAGTTGTGTGCCAATGTCTGTACCACTATAAACACAGAATACAAACACAACATTTACAACACAATTTATAACAGTGTGAAATGCTTATCTGCCCAGCCAGTCCCTCTTTGTTTCTGTTTGAATGCAGAAGGCTCTGGAACCACAGCATGACTTGTGTTAAACCTCCGTCCTGACTTGAGATGGTTCACTCACAGTCTCTCCTCTCAAAAATTCTCTTTCATTCAGAACAAAATATACAACTTTTACCTCAGATAAATAAGAGGTAGGGGACTTCACTTGATGATTCTGCAGAAATCTGTGTTGTTTCTCAGTCCTCTGTGTTATTTTTTATTTCTATTTTTACTAGTATGCTGCCATGTTGGTTTAGACACCAACAGACCATGCGTTTCTCTGATTAATCCGCCTGTCAATCACGGCAATCAGAAATTGAGTAGACAGGATATGGTTCCAGACCATAGACTATATATATATAACTGGACATAGCTAAACTGCTAGCCGCCATGTTCCAAATAGGAAGTGATCACGGCTGCACTTCCGGCTCCATCGGCTCCAATTCACTTTAAATTAGAAAACTGTTGTCCCACACTTGATAACTGCTGTTGTCAGATTCGTCATTTTGGTCTTAAAATGTTCATATTAACCTGCTCTACATGATCCTGGTGTTTATTATTTTGTTATTGTGTCCATGATTCAAGAAATGAACATTAATAAACAAATCAGGTGCCTTCTTTCCCTGAGGTCACTCTCTCTAGCGTTAGCAACAAGTTTGATCGAAAGCGTTGCTAAGCCCTTCAAAATATCAGTGTAATAGAAAATAACACATAGAGCACACTGGGACATACTTTTTTTCAGGTGTATAAAATGTAGTTTGAGGTGTTACACCTAGCCATGTACAACAGTTTTGCTTCAGGATTGGCTCTTTGGTTGCCATGATACTCGCAATGTGGTTTGGGCTGGCCAGACAGTGAAATGGATGTGATATTGATCCAAAGAAAACTATCTCACCCAGTAATGGAGGCATGAGGTTGTTCTGATCGATGTGTTGAAGCACTTCACTGATGTAGGCCTTGCAGTCTTCCTCTTTTCGGGCAAAGTATCCAAGGGCCTGCTCCCACAGGCAACTGTCCTGGTTGCCATAGCGTTTACATGCCTCTACCACCTTCCCATACTCCTCATTCTGCATGTGGTAGTGCATGATCTGTTGGTACCTAAATCCAAACACAGAGGATCAGTTGTATATGGAAGTCATAAGAAAAAAACACCTGTCAAACCTCTATGTTTTGTCTTTGATTTTTTTCTTTACATGCATTTGGATAATTTGGTAACTACAGAAATCAGAAAATGAAAAAGTTTTGTAAATGTAATAATAATAATAATAATAATAACAGTAATAATGATAATACATTTTATTTATTAGGCGCATTTCTGGACACTCAAGGTCGCCTTACAACAACAAACAAGTACAAAAGCATTAAAGGGCCCAGATTACACTGTTTTCTGATCCATGTTATAATGTTGTTTCCTTGTCAAAAACAGACCTGGAGTTGAGTTTTGCTTCATTCACACATTCAACACACAACCCCTGTATATTTAGGCTGAGTTTTTCTCTCAAACTGAAAACACTTTGTTTTACCTTGTGATGTCATCTGGTGATACTGGAAGTGGTCTCTATTAAACTCGAGCTTTGGAGATTTTCCACAAAGAATAAAGTGTTACTCAAACGTGTGAATGAAACAAAACACAACTCCAGGTATGTTTTTGATGAAGTAACAACATTATAACAGCTTACAAGGGTCAATTTTTGTGTAATATAGAAACTTTAATATACATTAAAAATATATAGCCATTATGTAAGCTTTAAGTATGCAGTTTTCAAAATGATTACAACTGTTGTTTCACCAATTAAAAATAAAAAAAAAAATAAAACGTAACTTACAGTTTGCCCTTCTCATAGAGATATAAAACGCCTTCCTTAAAGTTGTGCATTTGGCAGAGAACTAAGGCCTTGTCAAACACTGTGTGATCGCTCCTCAACAATGACAACGCCTCCCCCTGCAGGACTTTCTTTTTCTGAAACACATATACAGAAATACTTCACATTTTCACATTATTTGCATCTTAAAATTTAAAAGTTTATTTTTTTTATCATTTCTTGGCTGTACAAACCTATGTGTATGTTTTTGTTTGGTTGCCTCCCTAGGGACTACAGATGTAAATTAGCTTGGTTGCTGTTTACATTTGTTCAGTCCAGATGATCAATAATGTGCATTGTCCCTATTAAATAAGTAAAATAAAATAAAGCATCTCAGATCATCCTGTTTACCTCAGGGTCTCGTTCGTGGGCCCAGTCTTGAAGGCGGAGCTCCAGTAAAGTGTCATAAACTCCTTGGGACGATCGCGGGTCCACCTCGATCATGTGCTCCAGGAAGGCTTTTAGCTCACGCGGGTTATTGGCAAAAATCGGAATGAACTCTTCAGAATTGGCCTGAAACATGACAGAAAAACTTTTAGAAAACTTTAGAAAAACTATCACTTTTTTAAATTACATAAGTCCAGTTAAATTAAGTAAACTAACCTTGTTTGTCCGACCTCTGTCCAGACTGCCTGTGTCTATGGCGTCTCCGCTGGGCTGGTAGTTTGTGCATAAGCCTTTCAGAAGCTGCGTGGTGCCTTCAGGGACATGGTGCATCAGGGTCTTTCCATAACGCTTCATGTTGCTCTCAGCCTGTTCAAACGGCAGACGCCCGATGTAACGCAGACCCTCCTGGTAGTTCTTAACGAAGAAGCAGAAGAAATCTATGTTTTAGTTTCAGTTTATTCAGTTTAAAGGTTCAAGGTTCAACTTTAAAGGTGCACTATGTAACCTTTCTGTTGGTATTCAGCCGCCCACTTGCATTTAATTATTTATCAACATTTATTAAAGAAACACTATGTACATTTCTGGAGGTGGTACAGTAGCAGGATCCACAGATCTAGCTACGTGGCACTACTTACTCTTCCTCATTGGAGATAAAAAGGTGGCATAAACCCCCACACACACCTGAAAAGTTACATAGTACACCTTTAAATGTATTTCTGTTTCAATACCTTCAGGTCTTCAAGCTGGATTTTCAGGTACCATTCATGATGTTGATGTTTTTCAGCCAGAAAAACGGCGTGGCTGTGGTAACTGGCTTGGCGCAGAACCTTGATGGCGATCTCCACGTCAAAGTGCACCTCACCTTCACTAGTCTGAGAAAATAATTATGTTCAAAAGTCTGTGATATTTCCCCTCCAATAGGTTGTGTTCACGACACACGACATCATAACACTCTTGAATCCGTATCCATGGGTTTCAGTATAATGACAAATTAGGATGATTCCAATAGTAATTAATAATTTTTAATAAGAAAAGAAGCTGAAACTAATGAATAATTCAAAACTGAGAGGGAGGACACATCAAAACTCTATGGAGGAATTTGTAGATTTGTTGACTTTTGTGGTTAATATCTCTGTAATTCAAAATAAATAAATAAAAAGAATGCTCAAAGTTCTACATCTTGCAGTAAAAATATAATAACTTCAGAAAGTGGTGCCTTTAGTCAACCCCAAAAACGCACTTGTTGTCTTTTGAAAGGATCATAAGTCATAAGATTATTGACAAGTTTGTAGAGCCAATCCTTAAAGGTCCTATATTACGGAAAATGTGAGCTCTAAGCCATGTTATAGTGTTGTTGCCTCCTCAAAAACATACCTGGAGCTGTTTTGTTTCATTCACACATGTTTGTGTAGCCCTTTATTAGCACTTAGGAGCACTTCCTGTATCACCACATGACAACACAAGATATAGCAGTGTTTTCTGCTCACATATGCAGGGTTTCTGTGTTAAACATGTGTGAATGAAAAAAACACAATTCCAGGTCTGTTTGTGATGAGGAAACAACATTATAACATAGATCAGAAAACAGCATAATATGGGCGCTTTAAGGTTCAACATTTGTGCCCATGCCTTCCATCTGAAAATATAACATCAAATTTTGCAACGTGAACACAACCTCTCATTATTCTGATGGAACCCTGTATTTACCTTGATGAACTCCTCTAGTTTGGAGCTGTCTTTAAGCTTCGTGTAACAGTTGAGCAGCAGAGTGGTGTGATCCGCATTGGCCAAAGATTGTCTGTGTAACGCCTGTAGATACGCAGTTAGATTATGTATTCGCTGAGCATCAAGGAACTTTCTGATGACATAAGACGGCTCCAGTTTCCCAATGGTTCTATGGAAATAATTAAAACAAAGAGAAGATATTGTGAATTACTAGAATTATAGTCAAAAGCCTTCAGTATTTTTGGACTTACCGAATGTACTGTTGAATAGCCCCATCGTGATCTCCCTTGATGTAAAGATGATCTCCGTACTGTCTAAAGATCTCAGATAAACCATCACTGTCCAGGTGTTGGCTTTTTGCAAGATTTATAGCCATTACAAACAGATTTTTCTTAAACAGCATCTAAAAAAAGAAATAATTATTTTGTAGTATATAATTAGACAAAAATATGGATACAATTGTGAAATGCTGTTTTGGAGATGTTCAAAATGTGAATATCGAGTATGTAGGTCCTAATAATAAAAAAAATAAATAAAATAATAAAAAAATATCAAATTGTGATTTTTCTGACATTCTGACAAGCATTGCAAATACAATTCAAGATTTATGTTTTGATAGTAGGATTCAGTTGAAAGTCCACATTTTAAACACACCCCGGAGCATTCATATGCATTGGGACAAGACTGAAATATAAACTGATAAAATAATACAAGAATCACATGTATTTCAGACAGGATAATAACATAATAACATAGTAATGCATCTATTCAAATTCCTATTTCGATTTGATGGCGATTGCTGGGTTTCAGATAACATCACACTCTCTATAGACCAATCATATTTAATACAGGTGGGGGGCAGCTAAAATAAATATTGTTAAAATCAGTGCTGAAAGAAGTGCTTAATTTTGTTACTTAAATAAAAGTATAGATACCAGAGCAAATAAATACTCACATAAAAGTATCACATGAAAAAATCTTAGTATTCTTATACTCTTATTCTTATAATCTTAGTATTAAACTACCTGTTTAAAAATGGACTTGAAGAGTAAAAAGTAAAAATATTTCAGATTTTGAGGCCTTATAAATCTTCAAATGTAGTGATTTTGATAAAGATTTGTGCTGAATTTTGTTCAACAGAAACAATTGAATAGATTTTTTTTTCTAGCTGCTTTTATTTGTGTATTTTAGTTCACTCAAACTATAACCATGTAAAAAATACACCACAAAGCCTTATCCACTTTAAAATTGACTTAAGTACACATTTTATATATCTGTACTAAAGTAATACAGTGAGTTCTTGGGTCAAGTCACTAACAGATTCAAAGTTTGCCGTGAAATATCCAAAAGGTAAATTCACAAAGTACAATGCAATCAGCCCTGGGTTGTTCGGGGGGTTGTTGGCGGGCTTGGGTGGTATCACCAGGCCTGGTTTTAGGGTGCCGAGGGAGTGGCTGGCTGGTGCTTAGGAGTGTGGTCCGGATAGCCACCTGGATCTGGGGTTCTTTGGGGGTTTGTATGGTGGACAGGGGCGCTTGCATGGGGGCGACGTTATCTAGGTGCACCTTTAGTTATTACTGTTATTGTTGTTGACCCTCTCCCAATGTTTTGGATTGTTTTTAATGCATCATTTCTTAGTTAGGGCAAGCTGAATACCTACACTTAGGCCTGCAGGTCAATGTCCTCCTTCTTTTAATGCATTTAGATACAATATATATATATATATAGCATACACATTATACACAATATAGGGCAACACAGGATATGAAAAAATATTCGGAGAAGGGGGAAAAATAAATCAATAATCAATTCCTCCTTCCCCTCCCCAAACCCGCGGAGGGAGGGTTTGAGGAGCGGAAGGAGGGAGGGGAACGGGAGTGTGTGCGCTGTCTAGGCTACCCCACTTGGGACACAGCCTTGGTATATAGATATATAGATAGACAATGTAATCAATGAGAAAAACTGTCTCCTGTGTCCTCCATCTTGGAGTATGACATTATCACATTATAGGACCTGAAAACCACCGATCACAGTGAGCCCTACCTCTAGTTTTGTTTGTGTGTCCTTTTCTTGGAGCACAAACATCTTCCCGTCTCTCGTCAGAATGTAGAAAGACCCCCACTCTGCGACGACATCAACAACATCGTCAAAAGAGGCGCTGTAGGCGATAAACTTATTGTCCAGGTCATATATGGTCAGGAGCTGTTTTTCTGAAGGCGAGTTTTCTCTGCTCCCAAATCCCGACCTGCTGAAGGAAAAGCAGAGTTGTATTTACTATGGACATTTCTCATTAGAAAAAGTTATAGTCAGAGGTGGGTAGTACTGAGTTACATTTACTTGAGTAACTAGTTCAGTTTGAAGTAACAGTACTCTTAATTGAGTAAAAGTTTTGGTTACTCTTCCCATGGTGGGTAAGTAAGTACAGCATATGTATATGTGTATATGTATATAAAATTGTTTAACATTTGTGTTTCTTGCACAGCTCCTTCAGATAGTTTGTTTCTCTATTTTTTCTGCTCTATTCTTTGAAACCGCCAGATTTTGTGCATTTTTTTTGGTCTTTCCAATTACATCAAATTAACATTATATAAAAAAACAGATGTTACACCCTTAAAGTTACTTTTTAAAGGTTCTATATTGTGTAAAATTGATTCTTGTGAGCTTTAAGTGATGTTATAATGTGTTTCCTCCTAAAAAACATACCTGGAGTGGTGTTTTGTTTTCATTCATACAGTTTGAGTAACGCGTTATTATTTATCTGTCCACATCTTAGCTCAAAATGGTCTGTTCCACCGTCTGATGTCATGAAACAGTAGTTTTCAAGTTAACAGCTCCTTTTGTTTTCCAGAGACCGGCAATTTCAGGGCTGAAATTATCCAAATGATTCTAGTGAAGGTGTGTGGAGTTTAAAAACACAGTGGAGCACTCTGTTCCACCTTGTGATGTCATTTGGCAATACACAGAGTGTTTTCCATTAGAGAGAGGGTTGCATAGATTTGTGTGTTAAACATGTGTGAATGAAGAAAACACAACTCCAGGGATGTTCTGTTTGTATGTTGATGAGGAAACAACATTATAACAGATCAGAAAATAGTGTTATATGGACCCTTTAACTACATGTTTGCCAATTTCTTAGATCACTTCTTTGTACTTCTACTTAAGTAGAAGTACAAAGTAGAGTATTGTTACTACTTAAGTACTTAAGTAGTAACAATACTCTTAAGTACAATTTCTGTCTACTCTACCCACCTCTGGATACAGTTATTATTTTCTCACTTGTTTGGGGACTTGGCGTCTCTGATAAGAAGAAATAAGTATCCTCTATGCCAGTGGGCCAACAGCTTGTGTCCATCAAAGGCAAAGCAGGGTCCCCGCTCATCTGGTTGGTACAAGTACACACAGTCGTCCCCGGCAACGATAAACTGTGAATCTTGGGAGGGGTCTGCCAGAGCCGAGCACCGAAGGCCACATCCATGAGTGTCCAGTTCTAGTTTAGGGTATTCCTTAATGGACAATGTGTAACACTGAAAGAAAAATGAAGAATCCAAGTCATGTGCAGGGTCAAACATCTGTGTCAAAGGAACCACAAAGACTAAAATTACTGATATTTTCACCAAATAATAAAAACTAAACATAAATGAATGAAATGAATGAGTGGAGACAAGACAAGAGTGGAGATCAGGTTCCACTTTTCAATCCCAGATTCCCAAAGCAGACCGTATAGATTTGTGTTGTTATGGCTCTATAGACTGTATATATAAATGGACACAGCTAACCTGCTAGCATCACGTTCTAAATAGGAAGTGAGCAATGGTGTGTTTCCAGCTCCACTGACTCTGGCTCCAATTCACTCTCTCCGTAACTGCTGCAGGTCTTAAAATGTTTTTATTAACCTGCTCTACATGATCCTCGTATTTTTATTTTGCTATTTTTTTCCGTAAATCAAGCTATGAACATCAATAACAGATAAATCAGGTGCCTTCTTTCCCTGAGGTCACACCCGCTAGTGTTAGTATCAGGTTTGATTAACAGCGTTGCTAAGTGCCCGCTTAGTGCTAAACCAGCAGTGCAGGAGGGAAGAAGTGTTACCCTCAACAGCCTCGCTCCAGATTGGCTTTTTCGTTGCTATGATACTCGCAGTCGATGAGCTTGATTTGACTGGAGCCAAACGCTATGGGTGACATCACACTCACTTAGTCCACTTCTTTATACAGACTATGAGTGGGCTCAATATACAAGTTCCCATCACTGGAAATTAGGCATGTGACGATACTGAAATATGGTGTCACAATTATCACGGCGGAAATAATTGTGATTAACGATTACATCACGGCAATTATTAAAGTTGCTGACAGTTTAAAAATATTATGGATATGAATCATTATAATTTTAATATCATGAATAAGTTCCATATATAGATATAATTGCACTTTGTTATCAGTGAAAACAACTACAATTTAGTGGACAACATTATCGATAAGTAGTTTTTTTAACAGTGATTATTTTTGTTAGTGATTATCACGATTATATAAAATGTCCCACATCTACCCTTGTGAGTGCCATATGAACCATCTCTCACTCTGAGGACTTCAGAGTGCAGCCTCCTGCTGGTGCCCAGAGTCAGGACTAAACATGGCGAATCAGCGTTTCACTTTCATGCAGCTAAAACCTGGAACAGTCTTCCTGAAGATGTGAGACAGGCCTTTACTTTGACAATGTTTAAATCCAGGCTCAAAACGGTTCTGTTTAGCTGTGTATATGACTGAAAGGTTTTTATTATGCACTCTTCTATTTTAATGTTAATTTTATGATGATTATTTGTGAACATTTATGTTTTGATGTGTGTGATTTAATGTCTTTCTTTTTCTGCCTTGCCTTTTATCACGATAAACAATATTTTTGTGTATCGTCTCATGTCTACTGGAAATATGGTGGTTTATCACAAGATTACGTCTGTTTGTCTTCTGTTCATATCAGCTTTTGGCATCTTGTTTTCACCTGAGTCTATGTTTGCTCTGGTCCAATCATCTAGGTGTATAGCTCCTCCTTATCTAAAGCAATCTAGGAGGCAAAACAAGCCAGACCTCCCATTGCGGTCTGGCCAGTCCCCATACAGGCCAGGACAGATCACTTAAAACAGTGGAAACACTTTCAGACCAAAGCGATTGTCTCCAAAGCACCAAATCACAGCAATACAAACTCAACATCCAAGTCTATTATGGATTTGGTTAACTACATTACCATGGCCTTTTCGTTGACTGAAAGTGGACTAAAACAAAAAAGGCTCATTTGACAAAATCTAGACAAAATTACCAAATGAACACTGGTTATGTGAACTGAAATGAGTAAGGTTATATATTTAATACTAGCTGGACAGGATATGTTGGGGTTTTATTGTTCTTTTCATATATATTGTGTGATCTGTATATTTGTTTTTTGTTGACTTTTATTTGAAGCACATTGGTCAGCGTAAGTTGTTTTAAATGTGCTATAGAAATATAATTGAACTGAATGAAATTACTTACATAGACCTTCTCCAGAGTGACCACAAACAGGTGAGTGACTTTGGCGACCTGTCTGAAGGCTAGGCCTGTCACTGGACTGTGCCCCTCGTGAAGGGTCAGAGTTTTACTGTGTCGGTCTCTGGTGATGTCGCCTTTAGTCAGAACCACACTGCCGTCTGTGAAACCTGGGGTCAAAGGAAATGTCATGATGATGTATAATAACATCTTTAAACCCTTTTAGACGATGGACACATAATTTAAAGAGGAATGTAAAGGAGAACTTTTCTGGAATGTTTCACAAGATGGCATTTAAGTGATTTATATTGCACTTATTAATTTGTAATGCTCAGAAAGAACTTGTAAACATGACTTGGTTTGGTAGGGTTTTCTGTTTGTGATAGATACGCTTAATGCCATAGTGTGGAACATTTTAGACAAAGCAAAAAACATGCTGGAGACAGGCAGGTCACAGACTCTCCACCAGAAAACTTACACAGTGGACCTTTAAATAAAACTATGCACTGGTGTAGTCATTTTTATCATAAATATACAAACACAAAAATAAAAATATACGCAAAGTTATACAGAAAATTAAATATATTTTACCTATGGCCATGAAGTTGAGGTTCTCATGCACACTGAGGCATGACACTTCTGTGGGTTTGTTTCCTGGTATTGCAGGAAAGATTCTTGTACAAAGTGGATTTCCGCTGTCTCTCTTGTCCAAGTTCCACACTTTTACCTAAAATGACATACAAATATTTAAGTAGTCTGTGTAATCTCTCAGTCGTCCAGGTAGGATCCAGAGCAAAAGAAAAATTGGACAAAAGTTTTAGAGTGAAAACATTTGGCTGCTCATCCAAGCCGCTTCTTCAGTTCTTGTCAGATTGCTGGTGCCGTATATCTATCTGAACGGAGGAGCTAACTACACTGAAATGGTGGGTTAAGTGGGTTGGTTTTGGTGTCATTCTAAAGCTTTTGTCCAGTTGAATAGTTAGTTAGTTTTAGTGTATTTTGTGTAGTCAAAGTATTGGCTTTTTGAGCTCAGATGTGCTGACTTACGAGAGGGTTTATTCCATGTTCGTCCTGCCCCACTGACACGAGGATGCTGTGCTGTTTCAGTTGGTACACGTGAGTCACCCGCAGTTTGTATGCCTGAAAACAAGTTAACTGCAGAGAGCGAGACAGGAGCCAGATCATCCCATCCATATGTAACAACACAAGGTTAAGGACCATTATATTCTAGATACAGGCATGGCTGAATCCTCATAGAAGTCAAACAAAAGTGTTGGAGATGTATTAGAATAATTCAGTGGTGGAAGAAGTACTCAAGAGTTGATACTTAAGTAAAAATACAGATACCACTAAAACTACTTAAGTAAAAGTATTAAAGTACCTGTTTAAAAATGTATTTTGAAATCTAATAAAGCTTCAAATGCTTTTGATAGAGATTTGTGCTGATTTTTGTTCAACAGAAACAACTGAATCAATTATTTTTTTCTAGCTGTTTTTTTTTTTGTGTATATTTTTGTTTGTACATATTTGTTAAAAAATAAAACCCCTCCTTTTCATCATGTCTCAAACTATAATAATAATAATACTTTTACTGTCCAGTCCTGTTCAGAAATGTACTGGAATAGAAAATACAGATACCTACTTTCAAATGTAGTCAAGTAAAAGTAAAAAGTACTCACTGTAAAATCTATTGTAAGCCACAGCAGTGTTGAGCATTAAAATTAAGTATTAGTATTACATTTTAACATACAGTACACTAGATCATTATATCACATTTAGTTCATTCTAAACCACTATATTGATCTAACTTAGGTTAATAATAGAAGCAGAATCATTGATTTCCCATTAAAAAAATGCAGAACTGAGACCACCTATTCATAGTGAGATTTCACTGCAGCAATAGCAAGAAAAAATCATGTACATGTTTTTAATGTTGAAAAACATCTATGTGACATTTCTGAACCCTACAGGCCTGACCCAGAGTCTGCATTTTTGAACAATTGCAAGTAAGTAAAGGTAAGTGGGCGGGGAGATAGGGGGTAGGTGAAAACTGTATTTTCTGAGTGTGCAAGCCTCAAATATAGTACAATACAGGATTACTCAGAATGTATAAAATTTAAAAACAGAAATACAACTATGAGAAAGCTAATAATTAAGGATTAAGAGGATTTTGCATAATATGGCTCCTTTAAACCTCAAATGCGTAACTATACTAGATTACTCTCAAACACGAATGAATGAATGAAGCCCACAACTCTGAGTAGACCAATGGTAAGGGCAACACCAATACACTACATGTATAAGCTTACAAAAGTCGATTTTTACCTAATATGTCCCCTTTAAAGTTTTTTTACGCCCACACAGTCATTTTTAAGCTTATAGTTAAACAACAAAAGTGAATGGAATGGTTTGGAGTCTTACATACAGCTTTATAATCAAAAAGGCAGGTTTAGTGCTGTCATAGAACTAGCATAACACGGCTAACTGTTTACTAAAGGATATCAGCCAGAACAATATGTCCCCGGCCCGAGTCACAGGCGGATATTCCAGTGGGAAGCACGAAGTTCTTCCCATTTTCCGCCGGGTCTTTGACTGTGTCTTTATCAAAAAATACAAATTTCCTCCACTGTAAAAACGCTGCCATTTTGCTGTGCCTGTCAGGTTGTTGTCATGTGACTTCATATCACGTGACTCCGGTCCTCGCTCTCGCCTGTTGCGTTCTCTCACCAGCAGAGGGCGCGCTTGTGTTTGATTGTGGTACATTTTCAGTAGTTAAATACAAAATACTTAAAGAAATAATTAGAAATATTACAGACCAAGGAGAAATAAGGAAAAAATACACATACTTCCATTTTGGTCAGATACTTAAAGGTATTGCACAAAATTGACTCATATGAGCTTTAAGCCATGTTATAATGTTACCTCATCAAAAACATACCTGGAGTTATGTTTTGTTTCATTTACACTTATTTGAGTAAACATTTATTATTAGTCTGTCTACATCTACAAAGCTCAAAATGCACAGGTGCACAAGCTTCTCTGGTGGAAGATCCGTCATCTTCTGCCATGTTATTGCTTTGCCTGGAATGTTCCACAGTATGGCATTAAATGTATATATTTTGTAAGTATTTAAGTGTTTTTAACAAATACACTGAAAAACATGTATTCTTTTTTTGAGCAGGGGTCGCCTCTCCACAGATCTGACTTGCAACTTGCTTGTCCTATGATGGAGTAGAGACAAGGCTGAAAACCCCACACAACACATGGAAACAAGAGTGACTTTGAGGAAAATATTTTTTCTTTTTTTTTTTTTTACTTCATGAGTCAAATGTTAGTGTAATGTAGACCTCCCAAGTGGCTTTGCTAATTTGAATGTAATTAACATAAATTTTAGTGTAGTTATAAAGCGTACACAAAACAAGTGACAACCATTTAATGATTTACATGTGACTCTGTAAATCTGTTATACCTCAGCCGTGTATCACATGACAATCTACTTAAGGAAAAGTATTTACATTTTTCTTATGAGTTTTGTAGTTATTTTTGTTTGCTCAATGCCGAAGCTTGAACTCGAAACCTTCAGTCATGATGAATTTGGTCAAAATAACCCCTCAAATCATATGAAAAGTACTTTTTACTTTTCAGTCTAGTTCAAAAACTCAGCGCAGTATAAAGTACAGATACCTGCTCTCAAATGTGGTGAAATAAAAAGTAACTATTGTAAAATATACTTAAGTAAAATAAAGATATTGAAAAAATCTACTATGGCTAAGTACACTACTGTACTACTTGTACCTTGTTAGATTCCAGCGCTGATAAAGCCACACTATTGATATAAATAGGCTTTATAATAGAAGCAGGTCCATTTACTTCCTGTTCAAAACTGCAGAACTGAGGTCCCCCTCCTTTTCATAGTGAGATAACACATGTTCTCTCTAGGTTATATTCTTGCGGTCATCTTCCCCCTTTGAAAAGCATACGAAATGTGCAGTGTCGCTCTTCTCCATATTTCACATTTAATAAATCAATATAACAATAATAATAATACACTAGTCCTATATATTGCTTCTCCAGCTCAAAGTCAGTTTCATGCATTATTCATTCACTCCCTTCTTGGTGCTGGTTGGCTAGTGTTGTTGCCACAGCTGCCCTGGAGTAGACTGACAGAAGCAAGGCTGTCAATCTGCACCATAAGCCCCTCTGACCACCACCAACACTCACACTCACACAAGGCAATGCAGCTGAAGTGTCTCGCCTAAGGATACAGCAGAATCCCCTGCAGTCAAGGACTAACCAGGCTCGGCCTTGTTTAGCTTCAGAGAACTGATCAGAATTTGACAAGAAGGCTTGACCACACACATTTGTAAGGTAAAACATGTAGACCTATTTATGCATTACATTCAAAGTAAACAGTAAACAGACTCCACACACGGTTATTCTATTGATTATTGATGTTATTTTAATAGGTGTTCAACAAGTTATATTGGCGCCAGCAGTTAAGTGTAAAAGAAATAACAGTTGCATCAGCAAACAGTGTTATGACACAGTAATGGTGGGATGGGAAAGGCAAGGTGGGATGGCTAAGGGACCCCTCATTAAGCAGGGGGACCAGTAAGGCAAGGCTTCTATAAACAACAAACATTATCTGCCATTGTGATTCAAACTTAGACGTAAGCGACTCCATGATCTACATTCCAGTAAAGGGAAGATACTGTTATACACGTTCATGTATAAATGGGTGCATATTTAATTTATATATTTGTGATTCTACATCTATAAAAAGGAACAGTAATAAATAAGTTGAAACTCAAGCATTCAAATGTTTCGTGTGACTGCAGGAGAGCCCTGTTTCAAACTGTCCTGTAACCCGAACAGATGTAGAGAAAGAAAACCAGAGGGATCACGTGACCCCGCACTACAGTAATTGTGATTTCAGTCAAAAGATCACACGTTATATAGGAAGTCCTTAAAACTCCACACATTTCCATAGAATTTTGCTGTGCCGAAGCTATCTTCCCGACGAGAACTGGCTGTAACGAACTACGTATGCACCTAAAGGAACAGTTTATACCATCATAGCATACATACAGTACAATCAGTTAGAAAAATACAGGTACAAAATGATTACATTCAAGAAGACAGTACTAGCACAAAAGGATACACTTGTCTTTTAGGTAACTAACTAGGAATTTCTTTATAGAGGCATTTCTATAGAAAAACAGATGGGATTTTGAAAATTACTTAAGCTATATGGCTGTTTTGTAGATGTGTGGACTCTTGGAATAAGAAGTGAGCATATATAATAATTACAATGCATAACGTTCTCATATTGGGTAAAAATTTTATATAATTTTTTTTAAGATTGTGATTTTGGTTTGGGTCATAAGGTGCAAGTATTAAAATAGGGTTTAAGCAGTGCCCTTTAGTTGGCGTCGTACACCCATTAGATAAACAAGATGATTTGTGCTGATATAGTAATATTGTTATACCTGAAGATTGACACACCAAGAAAACTAAGTGCAATTGTTATGACGGGACTCGTTTCTTTAAATATGTTTATGTTTAAGTATGTCTTTCCCTCGTCTTTGGCAAATGACAATAAATGTTAATAAACTCAGCTTGTAATAAACAAATATATACGATGGGGAAGACATTTTTGTTGTCTTTTTAAATCAGTGGAAGAACAGTTCCCGCTTTAAAAATAACCGTAATGTAGTCTTCTGTTTTTCAAGAAAATATAAATATACTTTTCTATAATATAAGAAGTATAGAGCTTACTGTGTCCCTTCAGCTTAAGTGTAATAGTTAGATCTAATTCTTCCTATTCATGGGTTTTAGCTTTGTTATATGCAACATTTTGAGGGCTTATTCCCATTCAAAAGATATAATACTTAGTTTTAAGATATTAATCACTAGTTGCCTGGGATCCAGAATACACACTTGTTCAGTACTATAAAGATGCGAGTCTGGTCACTGGTGAATCTCCCCAGTTTTAGATGGGCGTGATTAGATAATGGATAGATGGATAATCAGAGAATCTGTATCAAAAGAAATATGGCTGCTTACAAGGCTGAGGTGAGAGAAGTTTGACTTTCTTTGTAAATGACGGATGACTAATGAGCTCATTCGTTTCGCAAGCATCACAGAAATAAATGAATCTGATTGGACGATCACGTTTGGTTCTGGCTAGAGACATAAAGAAGGGAGTGGTGACCAGACTGATATCCTTCTGTTTAACAAATACACAGATATTCAGGATTCATCAGGCAAAATCATTAGAACAACGGTCCTAATTTCTCATTCTGAAACCCAAAAGGTCAATTGTATGAATGACCTGAGTCACACAAGAGAGCAGCACAACTACTCACAAAAACGCATTCACATTTGTCTAAGTAAGAATGCTTCGCTCGATAACAGCAGTTTGAATATTTCGTGCTTTTTAAATATAACTGTTTATATCCAGAGTGAAACGTAGATGAGCAGATGAGTCAGTTATGGAGACTATGCGTTTGGTTTGTGTCTATTGCTTTGTTTGAACTTTCAACGCATCCATCTCTCCATCTTATTTCGAAACAGTCCAAACCCTTGGTAAACTTGTCCTTGGAAATCCAGCCAACAAGTAACCAGTTCTTAATTAATGCATGAGACAGAAAAATAATTAAAGGGCCCATATTACGCAAAATAGACTCTTTAAGTGGTGTTATAATGTTGTTACCTCATCAAAAACATACCTGGAGTTGTGTTTTGTTTCATTCAAGCATGTTTGAGTAATCCTGTATTATTATATAGTCAGCCTACATCTTCAAAGCTCAAAATGATCTGTTCCACCTTGTGATGTCATGAAGTGATAGTTTTTAGAGTGGTTAACAGCTACCTTTTACCTTTTGTTCAGTAGAGATTGGCAGATCCAGGGCTCAAATTATCCAAATGATTATAGTAAAAGTGTGTGGAGTTTAAAAACACAGTGGAGCACTTCTTGTATTACCACATGACATCACAAGGTGGAACAGAGTGTTTGAGAGAAGAACTCAGCCTAAATATGCAGGGCTTGTGTGTTAAACGTGTGAATGAAACAAAACACAACTCCAGGTCTGTTTGTGATGAGGAAACAACATTAGAACATAGATCAGAAAATAGCGTCATATGTGCCCTTTAAAAATAAACTATAGAAATGAGTCATTGTATTAAGTTACAGAAGCTTATCAACAGGAAACTGAACCAGTGAGTGAGGAGGTGGTATTGTTGCAAGATTCTCTGTAGCTCTCATTAACTGCTCTAGGCACTCTTCAATATTATTATAATTACAGAATTAAAACACACTATACTCAGTCCATCTGCGGTCACTCACTGCGCCGAACACATACGAAACACAGGGATGGTCGAAATAAACGTAGAAAAGGAATGATTAGCAAAACGAAGTAAAGACAGAGCTAACAAAAAGTCAAATATCACATGATTTACACAAATACCTGTCCTATACTGACAAGGAAAATCCAACCAGAATACAATATTAGTTTGCAATAAAATCTCAAAAAGGCCGATATAGGGAAGAAAAGAGGGAGCTCAACAGTCCCACCTCCAAGTCCACTTTGGATCTAAGAGTCAAATTTCCATTCATTTTTCCTCAAAGTTTTCGGAAAATTCAAATATTAAGTTTAAAGGCTAACCAGCTACATGCTAACCAGCTGTGTTTTAACCAGAGATGTGCTGACTATTATCAGTATTTTAATAGCGTCGCGATTCACACCATTTCAGAAAAGTCTTGTTGTCATTAGTTACCACCCACCACTTCTCCCTGGCATTTAATACTAGCTATACAGGATATCTTGGTGTTTTATTGTTCTGTTCCTATGTTTTGTATTATCTGTATATTTGTTTGTTTTGTTTTTTTACTTCTTATGTACAAGGGCAGCAGAAATAGTTTTTAAATGTGCTATATAAATAAAACTGAAACACATAGACGATTAGCCCTTAGCTTTCAAACTTTTCATATTAATTCATTTCGGAAAATTTACGAGAAAAACAAATGGGAAATGTACTTCCAGAACCAGAAGCAGGGGGTCACTGTTGAGCTCCGTTACAAGTGGATACTATCAAATGCCTGGTCTCCAGTAGCTCATCAATGACAGCTGGCTTTAACCATTATTGATTTATACAGATATAAAAGCTCTAAAATCAATAAAAAGAAATCAGATGTGCTTAGATGTGCTTCAGAGTTTGCATACAGTGTGACAGGAGACAAGACGTTTATTACTCAAAGAGGAGCTCCAGCCTAAGCTACAGATTAGTGCCAGTGGTTACCTAACTGTTATTAGCAAACATCTATCTTTAAACAAATCACTCACATGTAATGAAGAACCACTCCATCTGCTACGCAATAAACTGCAATATGATCAAGTAGTAACAAAACTGCATCGCACTACTTCTGGTGTCCACTAGGGCCGCACAATACGTCGCAAAAGAAACGATGCTGCGATGCTGACAGATACAATATACAATAGGGGGCATAATGACCCATAATGATGTTGGCTGACAAACAAGGGCAGGGCAGGTTCACTCTAAGACTCCTCTCTTTGAGTAGTATTGACCCTATTTGGCCCCACCCACTTTTGCCATAAATGCGACCAAACGGCGCTTTCTTTGTAGTGGCACTTCCTATTAAGCGAGAATCCCATTCATTTCAATGGAGAAACTGGGAAAAGTTTCACAGCTAAAATCAGATATAAAGTAGTTTGATTTGTGATTCTCTGGGAGGCTTTAAAATAGGTTTGTAGAAAAGATCAGCAGTCCCATGCAAAATAATTCAACCCGAATGATAGATCGATAGTATGGGCAGCACCCATAATGACTTCTAAAACAGGGTGAATACAAAAGGGGGCATAACGGCCCATAATGATGTTGGATCGTAACAAGGGCAGAGCAGTTTCACTCTAAAACTTCTCTACCATCAACCTGAAAATTGCTTCTGGATGGGAACCGAAGTGCCTTGAATCCACGCCAGGACAAATGAGGGATTACAATGTGTAATATTGACTGACGCAATTATCGATGTCACAACATCAGAATAATACTAAGGTCCTGTATTAGACAAAAATTCACTGTTTTTTTTAATAAGACTGTTACATAAAGCTGATATTATTAATAACTGTCTTTATTAAGTCCAAAATTAGACAATATTTAGTCCTCGTTTTGTCTCTGTTCGGTTTCACTCGTAAACTAAAGCATGTTTTTTGTTTTTATTCTAATTGAAATTACAGACTCAAAAAGTGCATTAAAATATTTGAATAATATCGATATCGCCGTTCTTAACGATCGCATATCAGTACATTTCCATTATTGTGCAGCCCTAGTTTCTACCAACTTCGAATGGTGACGGGATCCAGCGACGAGCCAAGTGAGGGGTTTAAGGTGACAAAAACGGCTAAAAAGGTTAAGGCTAGATTTGAGACATTTTAAACAGCTTCCTCATATCAAGAACAGCTTGAAGCAATCAGCTCATACACCTGACTGGGAGGACCACTAAAGGACTAACAAGACAAGAGCCTTAGCAAAAGTCAACTTCAGCAGGATGCAAGGGTAAGCACAAGTCTACTCTTACAAGTTCAGTCTAACAAGATTATTGGAGCTACCACAAACTCTTTGTAACAGTAGCATCACAGTTACTCTACTCAAATCATAATTTTCACCATTTTATGTGCACTAAACTGGTGAAACAAACAAAATACTACGCAAATGTTACAAGTGGAGGTGGAATCATGATTAGTTACCCTGGTTAAACAGTTTTGGGTTGAAGCTGGAGGGTAGGAAGGGTGCAAGCTAATAAATACAGAGGTATTCTAACAGAGGTGGCTTTTCAGTAGGTGTGTGTGAGGTAACAAGGTGACAGAAAGCCAGGTCTTCTAAAAAACAACCAGAAGTAATGCTAATACGATACTAGCTTTAGAACTGCATAAACATACATTGATCCCAGAAAACCACCTCAGAAGGAACTCATGCACTGAGAGAAACAGCTTGGTTCTTCCACAGGCGCTAACAGAGCATCTAAACAGGTGAGAGGAATATAAAAGACATCCTCCTCTCATTGAAGGGGCTTTGGGGAGAGACTGAGATAGTGGCGAGCGCGGAGAGAAGCGGTGCTAGCTTTTGCTTCTCAGCTAAAGGACCACAAGAGGGAGCGTCGAGTCTATCCAAGGCATCGTGATCCGGGCTCCCTCCTGTGTGGGTGTTCAGCTCACAAAGGATAACGCTCCAAGGGTCCATGTGTGTTTGAGCAGCCGTGGTCTCACTGATCGGCACAGGAGATCAGCACTGGAGTCTGAGCCAGCTCCTTCTTCTGACTCTCAGCCAAGCTCCTCTGGCCTCTGGAAAAGCACACATATGAAGATTTACTCGGTACAGGGTGCCCGTAAAGTCTCTTTACAATTTACAATTTAAAAAATGTATTACGAAAGGCAATTGATAAGATATTTAATTAATATATCTCATCAATTGCCTTTGTACATTTTTTTTTTATTGTAAAGAGACTTTATGGACACTGTATTATGAAACAAAGTGTGCACTGTGTAGCTTTTCTGGTGAAGGGCCTGCCATCTGCTTGTCTCCATGGAGATTGTATTGCTTTGCCTAGAATGTTCCCCAGTATGACATTGTTAAAGGCTCTGTACCAGATTCTTTTCCATGTATTTGAGTATGTCTTGGTCCCATAACAAATACATTGTTTAAATAGCACTCAAAATATTTTTGCTATGTACTGTCTGCATCTAATTATAGAGCAATTTGTAGTCCGATAATCAGGAAATGTGATGCCAAATTGTTTCCTTTACCGTTGTTTCCTTTACAGCAAAACTCCGCACTGATCTCTGAAAGTTGTGAAAAGTGCTTGTAAACTGATTAGTGATTTATCGGGATGCTCAAAATGCAGAAGATGAGGAATAATTTTTGACGCTTGCAAACCTTTTTAAAAACATGAAAAAAGATCCAATTGATTGTAGACAGTAAAAATCAAGTATAGCGCCTTTAAACCATCTCCATGGAGACAAGCAGCTGATGCCACCAAGCCAAGTTTCAGGCCAGATCACAGTAAAAATGCATGTTTTCCAAGATATTTTTATGCTGTAAAAACAGTAATTGATTAAAATGTATATTAGATAAGTGTAATACAACACATTCCAGGTTAAAGCAACAACATCTCCATAGTTTCTGACCTCCCATTGGAAAAGTTACTTAGTAAAGAAAAAGTTAAATGACTGCACTAAATATTATATATATCTATGTCTATATCTATATCTATACCTATATAGATTTAGATATATAAAAAATAGTAGCTGAACTTTTCTTTGCTACATAATTTCATATATCTTCATACATTTGGTGTCTTCTGTATGCATATAAAATGTAAACAGTAGTAAAAAAAAAAAAAAACAATGAGAGGGTTTGTCCAAACTTTCGACTGGTAGTGTAAATCTAGAAAATCTACAAACTTACCTATGAGCATTTTCCATAGCAGCAACCTCGGCAAGTGCTGTTAAACTGAAAAAAGCAGGCAGATCCTGTGGTGTGACGCTCCTCTCGGTCTCCTCTTCGGGGGGATCGCTGTAGCACCCTTTTTCATTGCATAAATTCTGGGGGGGTAATGGCTTCTTATCCTGTTCCTGGATCGGGTCCCTAAGTTTCTCACCTGCAAAACATAACAACGTAAAACAATCTATAGCTCTACTACTACCTATAAAAATGTGAAGTGCTTCTCAGTCTTTCAGGTATGCATTCAAACGAGTCAAATAAAGCTCATTGAGGCCAGCAGTTATAGGGGCGAATTTGGGGCCGAGTTCCATATTTGGAATTCCGACCACAAGTAACATAGCAACCGAAGAACCAATCAGGAGCTAGGATGTTGAAGGTAATGCCCCTTCCTGCCTGCTGGTTTAGCAGGGAGCAGGCGCTTAGCAACGCCTGTTACTAACACTAATGGGAGCGATCTTGGCAAAAGTGGGAAACTCATTAACATTCATATCTTGATTTACGGGCACAATAGTGAAATAAAAACACCAGCACTATGTAGAGCGGGTTAATATGAACATTTTAAGACTCAAATGATGAGCCTGACAGCAGCAATTACAGAGAAAGTGAATTGAAACCAGAGTTGATGGAGCCAGAAGAGCGCCCATGTTAACTTCCTATTTGCAATGCGGCAGGTAGCAGATTAGCCATTTATATATACAGTCTATGACTTTATCCCTCACAATGAGCAATAAAATATTTCAAGGGGATATTGCTCTTCTAACTGCTAACAGAAAGTATATTTAGATCACCATGTTACCCTTTACTGTTTTGAAAATGTTATATTCACCAAAAACAATGTATTCAATTAGTTTAAATTTCATTTTTGAGTGTCCCCTCCCCTTGCTCTCCACACTAAGTCACTCCCCCTTCAGAGTGCTATCACAACGCCATTAGAGTGCATGCTGCTAATGAAACTACTGCACATCGCATCAGATTTGTGAAGTTGTACTGTTTTGAATCATGCATTTGTATATCGCAAAGCCCATTACGTCTTGTGGCATGAGGTTTGGACAGGATTGTACTGCTAACGGTAAGAAGGAATCGGATAGGGCCTGAGAGAGATTGCTAAATTACTCAAACATGCACAGTTTACACTATTACGTGATAGAAAGCATAACAACCCCTCTGTAATGAGACCGTGTGATATTCCAGACCCTTGCTTGAAATTTTCTCAACCTGAACCTGAAATTGAATTTAGGACTCCTGATATACACAAGCCTCATGTGAGTTTATTAAAAAAAAGCACAGAACATTAACCTTCGACTGGAGACACACTCCCATCTGCTGTGCGAACCAAGTGAGTGATCTTGGTCTTCCTGGCTTTCCTCTTCTGGCTTCCTACGAGCATCTCCATGTTCACACTGCCCTGGGCGTCTGGGCACACGATGGCAGTGGGGGATTTGGCTTTTGATGCTGAGTCCAGCAAGGTCAGGTCATTCTGAACCACTACTGTAATAAAAAAAGAAATATTACAACAATAGAGTTTACAGTTAATATATGGGTATTTTTCTAAACGTGTTCACAGCATGCACATCCCAGTTCACCTCTTTCCACTGGAACTGGCTTGTCCTTTTTGAGTTTATGCTTCCTAACAATCTTGTGGAATGAAGTCTTTTTCAGAGATGGAAATGGTCCTGATATAGCAAAAGAAAATAAGGGAAATGGAAATGTAATCTTGTGAGATCCATGCAGTTGGTTGAAGCTGGCTGCAGTATGAACATGTGGGTGCAGTAAATGAAGGTAAACAGTGATAATGAGAGATATAATGTATTTATTATCACCTTTACCAGGTTTGGGGGCCTCATCTTGAACTATGACATCAGCCCTTTTCCTCTTTGTAACAGCTGTGCCTTTTTTGTCAAATATCATGGGACTGTACTGAGGCAGGCTGTTGAACTTCTTTTCAAATTCTTCCTCCAGTTTTCCCAGACTAAACACAAAAATGTAAACAACAATCCATCAAGTTGTTCGGTTAAAAATGGATGTAAAGCTTTAAAACATAATACTAACCCGGGGGAAGAGTCGTCTTTGGACTTGGACTTCTTGAGCTTTTTGGGATTATTGGATCCCATCTGAGTGAGTGTCCAGCTGTCTTCAGTCCAGTTTGCATCATTATCAGAAGCACGTAAGGCACCTCTTTTACCTTCAAGCATAAACAAACATTAATATTACGTACCATATACTGTAACAATACACTGACTGTGTAATCCCTCATCCAGGTACACTACCAGTCAAAAGTCTGGACACAGCCACTTATTAAGCTTTTTTTTTTTTTTGCTAGTTTCTCCATTTTATATACATACAGAAGCCATCAAAAATATGAGGTAAGATATATGGAATTATGTAGCAGAGACTTTTAAAAAATGTGATTATATTCAAATCCTCACCCACCCTTTGCTTTGATGAAAAATATTTAGTAGTTATTAAAGTTTTATGTTTACTACATAATTCCATACACATTACTTCATATTTTTTATGTTTTCTGTATGTATATAAAAGCAGTAAATTGTAGTTGTGTCCTTAGGCAAGACACTCAACCCACATTGCATTGTGTGAAAGTGATGTGTGTTTGAATATTGGTGGTGGTCGGTGGCACAGATTGGCAGCCTCGCTTCCATCAGTCTACTCCAGGGCAGCTGTGTCAATACAATAGTAGCTTACCACCGCCATGTGTGGAGTGAATGAATAATGCATAAAACTGTAAAGTGAATCTGAGTGTCTCAGAAAGCACTCTATAGAGCATTATTATTATTATCATTATTAAAATGAATGAAACACTGAATGAGAGTTTGTGTCCAAACTTATGACTGGTCGTGTAGCAAAAAATGTTCCGTCAACTGGTCAAAACAAGTTTGAATACCTTTCGCCACTAATCTAACACTGCACTGTTATTCTTTGCACAGAAGACTACCCCCCAAACTCCTACCGAAATTATACAAAACTCAGATGTACGAATTGTAACCTGGGGCCCAACACTGCTCATATCACCCCAGTCCCTGTACCAATTCCAGTGTCTACCTGTTCAAACCAAAATTCACTTTAAAACTCTCACTTACAAAACTTCACATAACCTTCCTCCAGTTTACCTCCGTGACCTTCTCAGACGTAACACTAATCCTCGACAGCTCCGCTCCTCTTTCCAGGTAGGTCTGTCACCATAACAATTTTTTTGAAGTTCGATATATTGCTAAAGTAAATATAGCCACTGACACAAAACACAAGAGCAGATTTAAACCACAAAAATTTGTCTACATCTGCAATGCTGTAAAAAAATATAGTTCTTAGTTTCCACCTGAAGTTATTAATTCAACCTTTTTATGGCTTAAATCTTATCATAGAGCCAAAAAAACAAAAAACAAAACTTGGTCCCAGGAGAGCAAAGTAAAAGTATACACAAAAAATACTGACCTAAAAAGAATATTGTTCTATCTTTCATATACTGAATGATAAGTCGATATAGTGATTATCCTGACAGACCTATTTCCTGGTCCATCTCCACACTCCATCTACTCGTTTAACCACCATGGGCCATAGAGCTTTCAGTTACACCACTCCTCCACTCTGGAATTCACTTCCACTTAACATTTGAACATGTCAATCTATAAAATAGTTCAAATCCCTCCACAATTACGCAAAATAAGACTCAAGTCAACTGAACTACCCTAAAGTGTGAACTGTCACCCAACTAATGACAGATACACCTTACAACAACCAGGGTGTGTGAAGGCAGCGACTTAGCAGAACCCTGTCAGATCTGAAGATGTTACATGGACCAGTGGCCAAAAGTATTCACTCTTAAAAGGCCCGGTATTACACAAAATTTACTCTTGTGAGCTTCAAGCCATTTTGTAATGCTGTTACCTCATCAAAAATTTACCTGGAGTTGTGTTTTGTTTCATTCACACATATTTGAGTAACACTTTATTATTAGTCTGTCTACATGTTGAGTAGAGACTGGCAATTCTGTGACTGAAATGATCCAAATGATTCTAGTGAAGCTGTATGTAGCCTAAAAAACACAGTGGAGCACTTCCAGTATTACCACATGACATCACAAGGTGGAACAGAGTGTTTTCTGTTTGAGAAAAGAACTCAGCCTAAATATGCAGGGTTTGTGTGTTAAACATGTGTGAATGAAACAAAACACAACTCCAGGTCTGTTTGTGATGATGAAACGACATCATCAGAAAATAATGTAATATGGGCCCTTTAAAAACCGAATTCAATTTTCTTTCTTTCTTTGATAAGTAGTTATGTTACCTCTGTCAATGTTAGCTCTCAAAGACGTTAGCATCCCTTCTGAAACCAGCGTTTTGTACAAGGCGCCTTTGCAGCTCCTCTCAGACTTCCTGGACCCTCTACTTTCACTGATGCACTCGCCTTCACTAGTTTCTTTACTTTTGTCCTCCTCCTTGGGTTTAATGAAGGACTGATCTGATTCAGCCATGTTGTCCAGAGTCTCTGTCCTGTCAGTGTTCATTTCTGGTATCTCAGTTTTCAGACTGCTGTCCAGTATTTCACTCTCCAATCCCTCATCTGAGTTATCTTCCGGACACTGTACACTGTTGTCATCCTTAACCTCCACTTTCTCCATAGAACACCTTGCTTTGGGCTTGGTCTTTTTGGATAAAACATGGCTGCCGCACTTTTGGCTGCTTTGGATCCTGTTCTCTTCTGGTTCTTGCAGCGATCTCTTAGCGACCATTTCGATAGTGGTGGAAATCAGATCGGCGACTGATTTGGGATGGGTGTTGATTTTCATGACTTTAGCTGGAGTTGGAATATCTTCTGTGTCCTCCTTTTTAGACTCTTCCCTCTTCTTGGGTTTCTTTTTGACACGGGGGCTGAGGCTGTTGGTCAGGGGGGTGGGGTCACTGGAGGTA
Source organism: Periophthalmus modestus (assembly GCA_019594935.1). Classification (NCBI taxonomy): domain Eukaryota; kingdom Metazoa; phylum Chordata; class Actinopteri; order Gobiiformes; family Gobiidae; genus Periophthalmus; species Periophthalmus modestus. The sequence continues at coordinate 21,993,816 of JAIEZT010001243.1, forward strand.
GAGGTGATGGTGGGAGGTGAGGAGACAGGGGATGAGAGTGTGGACGGAGCAATGTCAGTGGTTTCTTTCTCTTCCTTGAGTTCAGCTTCGACTGATGTTTGCTCGTCGGAGGGCCTCGAGCAGCTGTCCTCAGGCTGAGCGACCTCTGTGTCCATCTTCTGTGCTTCGGACGCTAAACACATCTTTTCACACAGAGAGACAATAGGGACTGTTTACATATTTATTTTTTTATATATTAATATAACTGACTCACAAAAACTGCTTTTTAATCTCAGTTCCTTAGACTTTTAGGTTCTAGGCAATTCTAAGATATTTAGGTTTAAAGTTTTGACCAATATGAAGAGGAAATTAGATTTTGCCATTAAAAACCTAAAAAAAAATAAAATGCACCAAATCATGCAAAATTGTGAAATAAACAGAAGGTATTCTGGAATAAGAATATATGAAAAAAGAAAACTCTTTCTCTTTTAACAAAAAGCATCAATTTAAAATCAGTTATACATATATAAGTTAAAAAATACACCATTAACATTATAAAAAGTACATGTTAACTAGACAGAGGTAACATTGTAAAGTATAAAATGATACCTCTGCGAGCTGAAACAGAGCAGACTGCCTGCATGGTTTTACTTCTGGTGCCACAGACGACTGAATAAGAAAAGATCAGTTATGTTGTGCCTTGTTTGCATGTTTATAACTGTGTTAGTTTTGGACAATAACTCTGAGCCATACCTCAGCTGGAGGGGAAGGTTCAGGCTTAACCCTGTTTTTAGTGATTTCAGGCACTCTCTTCAGTATTGTTCCAGACAATATCTGGAAGTACAATAACAGCAGTAAAAATTAGTTCTGCAAATATCAACTGATACAACTGTAGTCATTTAGCTTGTATTGTATTAAGTAAATACAAACCTCTGCTTTGTGTTCTGGGAGAGGGTCTCTCTCAGTGACTGTTTCATGTAAACTTGGTTTAGTGCTTGAAGGGACCTAGGGGCAGAAGCAGCACAAACAGTGGGGTTAGGCAGTAGAGACTGTTCTCATGGAGATGTCTATGTGATCCCTCAGTCGTCCAGGTACAATCCATAATAAAGAATAGAGTTTTTATTTTACTTCTTGTTCAGATCTAAATCTCTTTATATTATATTAAAATGCATTTTCAGCCTCCTGTTGTAAATGAACGTTCTTACATTGGCTCTTCAACGCCATCTTCTGGAAAAGAAGAGCATTACAAATGACAGTTTACCTCTTTGTTTGTGAGAGCATGTTCACCAGCCAAAAGCAGCATACTTAGGCCTCCCATCTTTGTAGGATCTGATTTAGAAAAGAGCATTTCTAACATAAGTCAACACTGTTGTAGTTATAAAAGTACAAGTGATCATGCTGTACAAACCTGCCATGGCAAAATTTAACTGCGGCGCACTGTCTGCTTTGGGCACTTTCTTGGCAGTGGAGTCTTTACATGGGCCTGCGATGAAGGGCCACACTTTTTTGCGTGCAGTACTCACTGGCTGACAGGGAACGCTCTTCACTGGTTTGCTTGTGGTAGGGCACCATTTGTATCCAGGATTTGCCTTCATAAAAGCATCTTTGTACTGAAAGAAACAATTAACAATTCATTTGTGACATAAAAAGGCTTAGAGGAATGTGTATTATACATAGATTTATACTTGGTCAGTTAGATTTTATTGTATTTTTTATTAAAATAATATCCTTTGAGCAACCCTCTAGAGAGCTTCATCCTTTGGAGGAACTCTTGTTGTAAGTTTCTTTATTTTGCCTGGGATCCAGAAAATACACTTCAATACTTTATGAAGATGTGAGTCTGGTCATATGTGAATCTCCCTGTTTTCAAATGGGACTCACATGGTCCATCCGTATCGGAAACAATACAGGGAAAAAATATCCCCCATGTTCTTCAACCTTCTGTGATTTCTGCAGAATCTTTGAGCAAAGCCTAAACTCCGTTCATCTGAGGTGAGACAAATGTGATTTTATTTGTAAATCATAAGTGACCAGTGAGCATTTCACGTGTCACTGAAAAAACAGATCTGATTGGACGATCACGTTTGACTGGGTTTGAGATGCAATGGAGGACATGGGAACCAGACTGATCTGTGTAATCAAGTTGTATAAAACATACAAAGAGAGATCAGTCTGGATTTGCCAGGCTAGTCATTATTAGTACTTATGGTGTAATTTGGTTTGCACTGTGCAGTTTTTGTCTATATTTAACAATAACAGCCAGACTTTGGATTTCCAATGTTGTGCAGGTCTGACTTGGCTATGATTTTCCACTGAAGGAACTGGACTCTCCCTCATGTTCAGTACCACAGTAGAAGCTGACCTGCCACTCTATGTCACATGGGCTGAGTGGAGAGAGGAGCAGGGATCTGAAGTAGCTCATTGATGACTACAATGACGCTTACAAATTATTATTGTCATTAATTAACACTCAATGAGTAACTGAAGAAGCCACTTGGATGCCAAAGCCCATCCCTGACTTGAAGTTAAATTATTAGATTATTCATTGTTTTATGTGGCACCATATCAGCAAAGATGTCTATGTAATCCCTCATTCGTCAAGGTATGATCCATAGCAAAAGAAAAATTTAATTCTGTCAACTGAACAAAAGTTTAGAGTGAAGACATTTGGCCAATTGCTGGTGGATATTGCCTTATATTTATGTGAAGACAGATATAAGTCAGTGTCCACCAGTAATCTGACCAGAACTGAGGAAGCCGCTTGGTTGAGCAGCCAAACGTCTTCACTCTATAACTTGTGTCCAGTTGACAGCATTTTTCTTTTGTTACATATCGGCAAAGCACATTAATTATTTGTGAATATTGTTCACTGACAATGGCAATAAAACTTTCAGGTTCTTACATATACCGGTAGAATATCTTTTTTTTCATTCAACTAAAAAGGAAGCTTAAACAAAGCATTTGATTTATGTTCTAAAGGAAGACAGGGGTGGGATCGTAGACTGTATAAAGAAGTGGACTAAATGAGTGTGACGTCATCCAAAGTGTTCAGCTCCAGCCAAATGAAGCTCATCCAGGCTAGAGCGGTTATTGGGGCTAATTTAAAGCCAGGTTCCATATTTGGAATTCAGACTGTGAGTATCATAGCAACCAAAGAGCCAAACCTCTGGTTTAGCAGTGAGCAGGTGCTTAGCGACACTGTCAATCAAACCTGTGGCTCCCACGAGCCTCAGGGAAAGAAAGCACCTGATTTTTCTCTTATTAATCTTGATATGTCTAGTTACAGACACAATAGCCAGGATCAAGTAGAGTGGGTTAATGCTAACATTTTAAGACCAAAATGACAAGCCTGATAGCAACAGTTACAGAGAGAGGGGTGACATTTTTCTTAAGTAAAGTGAACTGGTGCCAGAGTCGATGGAGCGAGAAGTGCGCCCATGATCACTTTCTATTTGGAACGCAGCGGGTTAGCAGGTTAGCTATGTCCATTTATATATACAGTCTATGGGTGCGATTTTATACGTTTTCTTCTTCCAACTTCCTTTTCAAGCTTAAATACAAAAGATTTGTGAACTATGCATTAAGTGTAGTAGATACATGTATATTGTATTGTGCGTGTATTCTTGTATTCATTAATCTACTTGAAATAAATAAAGAATGCATGAGTGAATGAAAAGTTCTGCTGAAATAGCAGGCCAAGTCCTAAATAGTCCATAATATACACCCTAAAATCAATGTTTATAAAAGCACAATGAACACTGAACACTGGGGAGTGTGTGAGAATAGTGCGTACCTCCTTGGCCATGTCTGTGTACTTCTGTTTCTCCTTGGGGTCCAGCACAGCCCACCAGTCGGCCAGGATCTTGGTGGCCCCTCTATTGTCCAGCCGGGGGTGCTCCTGGCGCACCAGAGAGCGATGGCGCTTACAGAACAAGAGGAAGGCGTTCATGGGCCGGCGGGCTCTCTGCTCTGAGGGATCATCGTCCACTTCAGCTGGACCTGGACTACTCTGCACCTGAGAGCCCTGGTCCTAAACACACAAAGAGAAAGCAGTCTAAGTGTGGAGTCAGATGTTTCAAAGAATCTATGAAAAAATATATTTATGTCCTTATTTAGTCAGTTTCTCTGAAAAAGTATTGCAATTGTGATTAGATTTGCAGTATATGTTTAAAAAGTAGGGATCTGTTCAAAGTGCACATTGTAAACAACTCCAGGACCATTAACATTTGAGAGAAGACTGAAATCTGAACTGATAAGCTAATACCTGAATCCCATGCATTTCAGAATGTTTTGTAGGGCTCTAAACTACAGCTACGAAACAATTATTTACCAAGTACAGTACTAGTATTTAAATAACTGCAGCCATTGTGAGTTCATAACTGTCCCAACTCAACATAGTGATCATTTTGTGATTCCTTAGTGCTTATTCTGTTCTTCTCTAGACCACAGACCTTCTCCTGCTCCTCTTCATCGTCCTCATCCTCTTCCTCTGAGAAGTCCAGGGTCTTTTTGGACAGGAGCGGGTGCCACTGCAGACATTTGCGTTTGGGCCGTTTTCCTGCTATCTCTCCAGCGACTGGTGGCTCTTTTCCAGTTCCTCCACCCTTCATGGTACTACCGCACCTACAGCCCAGAGAGTTCACTGTCAGGTTAAGGTTACACCATTTCATTTTTGCAGCAGCGTTCAATCAGTTGCTAAAATAGCATTTATGGGAACTGTTGATATAAGCATTATTGTCTGCTCAAATATAAACGCTACATTGATAAGGGGTTTATTCTTTCTTTTTCATACCGGCATGTTTAATGAAACATTTACTAAAAACTTCAACTGGTACTTTTTTTTTTCTACAAAGAGAACATGGGCATAGTGATACATGAGTTCTCCAAGTTCTTGTGATAAAAAGACACACCATTAGTTTATAGTTAGAGCTGCACATTTTAACATTTTTAAATTTGTTTTCAATGTCATAATTTTTAGAGTTTATACAACTCTATAGGCGATTCAGATTTCATGATGAAGGTCCACTAATGTTGAACCATATCATTATTTTTTTGGAATTTACTCCACAAACTTAATCTCGAGGCGTAAAGGCCTTTCAGCGTTGCCTTTTGAGATTCAATAATATCACCACTTTTGGCCTCAATATAAAAATCACATATATTTACATTAGTTAATTTGTGCTGAGGACAAAGATTAACTTTGTGCCAGTTTTTGTTTCATGGAGCAGTAATTACAAAGATATAAAAAACTATAAAGAAGGTCACACATTTATATGTAGTGACTTGAAGGGACATTTTTCCATAGAGTTCTACACTGTCTACCAGAGCATTTATAAACTATAGGCATCTAATGCTGTGATGTCACGTGGCCTCAACCTATGGATAGCGAAGAGTAGGCAAAGAAAAACTCGTATGAGTGGATGGACTGACGCTGCGTACACCAGCAGCAGATGGAGAGTTTGTTACAATATGAAAGTCAGGTGGAAAACGGGATACTTACAGAGGAAATAATATGGAAATGCTGTTATGAGTGATGAGGATGAGTCTGCCACAGCCCTTGTCATGCAATGACGATGACCTATAAAATACAAGAGAGTCTCGTCACGCGTTACAGTGGCACCTCTTCAACAGTTTTGTCTTTTAACACGAGCAGAGCTGCAGGACGATGCGAAACAAGTCAACTTTGGCGTAGCACATAACGAGACTCGTGTCAAACTGTGGTGGGACATTTTGTCTCCTCTGAATGCCGATCACTCGGTGTCACCCGCGATCCGCCGCCCCTGTGGCCGACAGCATGTAGGCCAAACCCCGCGACCACTGGGCGCATTTCACACGACACTGTGCAGCCTACAATCAGCGGGCACAGAGGCGCTGCGCACAGGGCTCGTCTCACAGGTAAAAGTGCTGATGCCCTGTACAGACTGAGCACACGGACCGAGCCTTTCCCACACGATAACACCGACAAACACTCAACCTTTCCGTGTAAAACAGAGCGGTGACAGCCTGCGCCCTTACCTCTAAACGCACATTTTCATCTTCGTGCAAAATGTCGATGTGGGCTCTGACAAGACAGACAAGCCGAAAGCGAGTCCATCTTGCTGAGGATTGGAGGAGAAATGCCAAGTACAGTACAGCACTGGGGGCATTTAGTCACTGAACTCTGCACTGGCACTGTCGTCTAAAACATCTACAATCATTAATTAAACCCGAGTTTTTCTGTCCAGGTACATACATCCGTGTGCAGTGTAGAGCACGGCAGCAGCCCCATTTCCTCGCACTGTTACTGGGAATAAAAGTAGCTAGTTAGCCTGCTAGCGCTGCAGCCTGCTAACTGGACGTGTCCGTGTTATTGCAGCCACTGGTTCCTCAAATGGCACGGGTTTCTGTAACAGCTGGGGCTGAAAGTTAAAGCTCGTATTTGGACCAAAAGACTGGATAAGGCGCAGTGAAGAGTTTTTCTGTCACGCAGGTTCGTAGCTGAGTGCGGATGAGTTGATGCGGAGGAAGAGGGGCAAGTCACAGCTCAGGCACCGTGCCTTTGCCATTCATTTAGTCTGTTATTTCAGATCAGAGCGAAGAATAACAGAGCAACATGTCTACTATGTGAGGAAAAGCCCCGTGCAGGGAACAGGGTTCTACAGCAATGTCGAGACAAACTACGGCCAATTCAAAGCAAAGCCAGCAGGCGGACATCATGTCCAGAGCAGCGATAATAACATTTTTTCAGTAACTGGGAGCCAGAGAACTAAAGAAGACCACACTCGGGAAATCAATAAAACTACAAGTTTTCTGCCACGAGTGACTCGCTGATTTCTAAACGTACCTCAAAAGCCCAGGACAACAAACGGGAGAGCCCTCTCATCATCGGTGCCGACCACAGTTTAACTTATTGACACATCATAACACACTTCTGCACTGGCTGGACTCGCACTGTGCGTCAAGCGTGCGTCTGCAGCACGAGCGCACCGGAAGCAGCTCAGCTGTCACAGAGGGTCAGCACATGGGTGGACATCCAGATACCAGGAGAGACGTGCTCATAGAAATACTAATAAACACCCAGAATGCACAACGCCACGATACTGATAAGTGCTTGTATTATGTAAGGTCAGTAAAGCCGTGTTGTATGAACACATAGAGGTGGATCTAGGCTAGATTTCATCTTTAATCAGCCCGTTTGGGATCAGAGGCAGATACATTATTTTTATTGCATTCATTAAAATGATACATAAGAATAAGAGTTGCATGTCTTACATAAGATGCATGTCATACATACGGTGTTTGTTTCACTTCAGAGATTTTTGGGACAGGGAGGCAATTGTATTAGGGGAATAGACACACCTCATTTTGTGTTTTCCATGTAATGGTCTCACTGTGTACAGAGGGTCTTACATATTGGGGCCAAAAAAAAAGACAACCCTTTTCGATGTGGCATCAATTTCAACATTCTGTGGGTATAAAAATCTGGTATTGTCAGTAAGTCATTCCAAGTTCATCATTCAAACAGCCATGAACACACGACGTCACTTAACGGACAAGCAGCGCCACCTGGCCATAGCGCACCTTCGGGTTGGTGGCAGGCAGTCAGATGTTGCTCCTGAACTTGGTGTGTCTCAAAGTGTCATCAGCAAACTTGCATCAAGACACAGAACTACTGGCAGAGTTTGTGAAAGACCCAGGAGTGGAGCACCACGAGTGACAGACCGCAACGATGACCAGTACCTAAGGACCTATGCACTCAGACATCGTTATGCAACTGCCACACAGCTGCAGGCTCGTTTACGAGATGTGAGGGGTACTAGGGTTTCCAGACAAACCATTTCAACCGACTCCACCGCTTTGGCTTGAATGCCAGACGACCGTCGCAGGTGACTCCACTGACACCAAGACACCACCCTGAAAGGTTGCAGTGAGCACAAGACTATGTGACCTGGACAATGCAGCAGTGGTCTACCGTCCTGTTCACTGATGAGTGTCGGGTCACCTTGCACAGAAATGATAGTCGTCAGCGTTGCTGGAGAAGGTGATGTGAGTGATACGCCGAGGTTAACATGGTCCCCAGGATTCGCTTTGGTGGAGGAGGTGCAACACTCTGGGCAGGCATCACCAGTCAGCGCAAAACAGATCTGGTTATTGTAGATGGCTCAGTCACTGCACGTTCTTACCTCAGAGACATCATAGAACCCATCATCATCCCCCAATTCCACCAGCGCACCGCCAACTTTCTGTTCATGGATGATAATGACCCACCACATCGTGCCAGAATTGTCACAGCTTAACTTCAGGAAGTCGGAGTGCCTCATATGGTATGGCCAGCAATGTCCCCTGACCTGAACCCCACAGAGCACATCTGGGACCAGCTGAAGCAGAGACTGGATGGTCATACCTCACCCCCATGTGACCTGGCAGGACTGTGTGTAGCACTTGTGGAAGAGCGGAACACATTGCCTCAGAACAACATCATGAGGCTAGTGAGGAGCATGAGACGTCGCTGTCAAGCTGTCATTGCGGCAAATGGTGGAAACACCCGCTACTGACATTGTAATTTTTTGTTATTTGGGGCTATCCTCATTATTGTCTACATTTTTGTGGTAATAAATACTAAACTCATGAAAATGGTGTTTCCTCTCATTCATTATTAGTAATATCAAAGGGAACTTTTACTTATTTCATTAAAATTCAGACCAAATAGGAAAAGCATTCATGTAAATAACAATATCCCTAACTTATTGTGAGTAGTGTATAAGGGCTCATCAGTGTTGCAAAGCTGTGCTCTGCAGAGGAGGCAGTCTGACTCCTGATGGCACCTCAATATGTGCCATTGCCAGAAGGTTTACTGACTGCCCCTCTGTGTGAAAAGAAGAAGGACAGAGCTATGTGCTGGACGCCTTAATCGGTTGATGGCATCTGAGCCAATTAAAATTGTAATCACACATATTTCTTTTACTGAGAATATGAGATTGCCCCTCGCTGGGTGTGTGGGTCCTGACTTCTGGGTTCTCTCCTGTGGTGTCCACTGTGCCTGACATGTTGCCCCAGTGACAGTTAAGGATGGGTCTACTGCAGTGGACACATTTGGGCAGTTCCTGGAGGATGGGGACAGTGGTACTGATGACTGGCCTCCGGCTCATGTGAACCAAAACCAACATATTTGGACTCTTCTGGTGCAGCCAGGTACAACTTCAAACTGCCCAAGCGATCAGTGATGCTCCAGTCCAGATCTGGGAGAAGAGGCCCCAAGACACCATGCCTGGTCTCTGGAGGAGATGCCGGCATTGAAAATCCTGTAGAGACGTATGTGGAGGCCAAGCAAACCACTGTGTCCCAGTTTGAGCTGCTGTAGTGAAATAGACTGGTAGGCTGCCGTACTTTGTTTTCACTTTGATTATGGGATCTATATGTATTCAACTCAGCTCTGTTGGGTGACACCAGGTGCAGACTAAACTGACTGTGGGTGTATTTGAGTTTCAAAGGGGTGCAAACATAATACTCTTCCATTAAGTAGCATTATTTTATACACCAGAAATGAGGGTGCAAATCCTTTTCATTGAGGTTGTAATGCGCTCTTTTGCTCCCCTGCAGACCCACGCCGGGGTGACACTTGACATTTTTATTACATGTTTAAAACAATACAGCATTCTTACATTCATTAAAACAAAATCATTCCATATCTGATTTAAAAGCAGCCTACCCCTTTGAAATGGCCCTTCATTTTTGTGAGAAGTAGGCACTCATTATTGCTTATGATAATAATAATAACAATTATAATAACACATAACATGTACATAGTGCTTTTCACGACACCAAAAATGCTTTACATAAGGAGATAAACAGAAAAACACAACACAAAGTAATTGAATTGAAGAGATGTTTTTTTCTTTTTTCCCCCCCACTGACTGTATAGGTTTATTTAATCTCCTAGGACCTGGCGTCCACATATGTGAACAACAAATTTTGGGTTGTCTAGGTCACAAAACATTTTTTTAGAAGAAGAAGAGTATACAAGAACAGCAACAATGCAAAAATGTTCAATTTAGATTATTTTTAAGAGTTTAGACTGTTCAGATTTTTTTTTTTTTTAACTTATTTATTTTTTTGTAAAGGCATATGTCTCCTGCACCTGTTGGCAGCACTTCACATGAGACACATTGTTCCAGGAGGCACAATTGTTGTTTCTCATTTTGTTTTACATTCAGGACAAATGTTGCTGTGTTCAGGCATTCAATAAATAGTTTTAGCAAATCATTATTCAAATATTCTATCAAAATGATTAAAACGTAGAACGTCATATGTGGACATCACTTTGCTCATAAACTCCATCATGTAAAAAGATAATTCTTTGTTTTTACACTCATCAGGTCCCAATCAGCCCAAATAACAAAGACAAATTAATAAAGAAAGAGCTCAGGTCTTAGGAGGTTAACTCTACAAGTACACAACAATCCTCTAATTTGTATCGTCTTCAAATATCCTCATTTTAAAACTGCAAAACGTGATTTGCTCCGCTTTTATTTTGTTGTCCATACCGGAAGTGGCGCGCGTTGCTAGGCGCGTCTTGACCATTCACGGTCTACTTTACTCGAATGATGAATGTTATCGGGGGGTAAACCCAAACTTCTTCCACAACACACAAAACCGATCACAACACGTCCTAATTCTGGCCGAAACATTAACTTGTTCAGTCATATATTGCTTCTAAAATGACTTTCGTTTTCCCTGCGGTGGTAGAAGAGTGTGTGTCGCCTCTATCCCTCCCCTCCCCCGGTTTGCAAAGTGCTCTGAGCCACACGCAAAGAGCACTGGCCTACAGCTCGCCCCCTCTTCAAACTCCACATTTTAGCTGAATGCAAGTCCCCGAAACATGACCGAAACGAGCCGAGAACGATACAAACGAACCAACTCTCAAGTACATGTCCACTCACTATCCCCTTCAATTCAACCACTACTTGTTAAAAGCTTCCTGTGTTTAACCGCGATGATCCGAGACAAAAACGTTACTCAAATTCAACATATAACTAAAACAACACTTACCTCAAACTACAGCACCACCGATCCCTTCCCCACCTCCGTTTTTGGCGATAAATGTAAGAAATATCAACAGTTTTTGCACCATACTGTACACGGCGAAAATAACCGCCCCCCCGTCATGTATCCAGGTCTCTGATTGGTCCGTTGCTTTGATTGATGGTTAAGCCGTCCAATAGGAAGCGAGGTTATATTACAGTGTTGTGAGATTAGTGTATGTCCTTAAATTGAGTGTTCAGAGCACGTGTGGTAAAATTAGGCCTTTACGAAAATGATGGAGCTTGCAGAACATCGCAGGGGGTTGAGGTACAAGAGGGGCAACTTGGTGTTTCATGGTGTTTTGGAGCTTATGGAGAATGTATGGGTTTATACAGAGCCATATGCTACAGTGGCAAGGATTTATGAATAAGCAAAAATCTAACTCTACAAAACCAGGACACCATCAAGATACAAGTTCATTACTGAGCAGTTTAAACACGCCTGTAGTTTTGGTCATTGGCTGAAGTGAGGACTAATAGAGCTGTGTATAGGCCTGAAGCAGTTTTGATAGCCTCTATTGATTACATCACTTTAATCAAACCATTCATCAGTTTGCAGGGACAGTGCATACAATGTGGGAGAATTAGGCTACTTTCAGTCAGTGGAGATGCAGCCAGGGTATTTCATTATGTCTACACTTCTAGAAGAGCACATTAATGAACCATTTCAGGAAAAAAAAACAACAACTGGGGTGGAACGGAACCAAGTAAAAGTAATGTAAGTACAAATTCTATGTATCTGTACTTTACTTAAGTAGATTTTAAAATAGATGCTGTTTAACTTTACTTCACTACATTTGAGAGCTGGTGTCTGTACTTTCTAGTCCACTATGTTTTTGCACTGGACTGCAAAAGTAAAAGTGTTTTTCTGATTGATTGAGACTAGCAGAAAAGGCTGAGGGATATATATATATATATATATATATTTAACACATTTGCAGTTTGAGCAAATATACAATCATACAAATAATCAGGTGTTTCTGTTGAACAAAATTCAGCACAAATTTGTCTCAAAATCACTACATTTGAAGCTTTATTAAATGTCAAAATTTGTGCACAGTACTTTTACTTTTTACTCTTTAAGTGCATTTTTAAATGGCTACTTAAATGCTTTTACTTAAGTAGATTCTTTCATGTGATACTTTTACTTAAGTCAATTTTTTCATGTGATACTTTTACTTAAGTAGATTTTTCATGTGATGCTTTTACTTTTACTTTTACTTACTGTATGTATTTCTTTGCTCTTGTATCTGTACTTTTACTTAAGTAACACAGTCAAGTACTTCTTCCACCACTTAAAAACTGTACAATTAAAATACAGAAACATGCAGATACTTCATTGAGAGTATTTATAGCCTACAAGATGGACTGGTATCCACTGTACAGACTTCAGATGGTAAAGGGAGAGCAGCAGACGCCTGATGTGGGGCAAAAAGAGGAACTGTGGGTTTAATGTGTTTGCAAGTTGCTGAGATTCTTTTGTGGAAAAGTTAGTTAGAATCTATATTTGTAACCTGCACGTATACAATAATTCACATCATAGCAGTACAGACACAAATGCACGTATGCGAGGTTTTAAAAGAGTGAAGGGTGAAGCAAATATTATCGTAAATATAGTAAGACAAAGAAACTACGTCAAGATGGATAAATGTAACTAAGAGACAACAGAGCATAGATTTATCATTAAATACAGCGGTGGAATGCAATGAAGTAAAAGTAGTGAAGTACTATACTAAAGTAAAAATATTAGGTATCTGTACTATACTTTTTACTTTTACTTTATTACATTTGAGAGCTGAAAAGGCAGAGGGTTTATTTTTGACTCATTCATAATTTGAACAAACAAAAATCTACAAATAAACAGATGTGATTTTTTTTTTTTCTGTTGAGCAAAATTCAGCACAATTTTTTTTTTTAAATCTAAGTCACTATATCTGAAGCCTTACAAGACCTCAAAATCTGTGAAATACTTTTACTTTTTACTCTTTGGGTACATTTTTAAACAAGTTCTTTAATACTTTGACTTAAGTTGTTTTTTCATGTGATACTTTTACTTGAGTATGTTTTTTGCTGTAGTATCTATATTTTCACTTAAGTAACAAAGTTGAGTACTTCTTCCACCACTGGTTCAATAGATGAAAGATGGAACAATATTTTTTGGGAACAATATTAATCATGGAACTTTTTTTTGTACTACTGTGAACATTTTAGTTATTTTTCTGTACTGCAATTACTGCACTACTATATTTGAGCTGGAGAAGTTTGAATTATGAACTTCTATGACTCATTATAGACACAAACTCACTACTTTACTGTTGCATTCTGTTATTTATTTATTGCAGTTCCTATTTTTTAACAATATTGGGTTTTTTTAATCATTTTTTGAGATAATTTTGGGTAATGGTTGGGTTTCAATAGTATCGTTTATCATGTATATTTTTACTTCAGCAAAATGTCGCACTTTAATACCAAGACCTGCCTATATGGAGACAGAAAATTAACCAGCAGAGGGTCTCGAAACAAGCCTGAATGTAACAGGATCAGTGTAAAGGCTATAGAACAGAGGTGCCCAAACTTTTTTTTTTTTATCGAGGGTCATGTCTCAAAACATATTTGAAGTAGGGGCCACAGACCGGTGATCAATGCAGTGCGGTGCTTTATACACAGCTTTGACAGAGCCGCTGTGTGTTAATAAGGCTTGAAACACATTTATTTTAGATCTGTATCACACTATGTGATGTTTGAGGTTATACTGGTAGAAATAGTTTCATTTGCTGTTAAAAATACTGCTAGTTTACTAGTTTGCACACCCCTGCTATAGAAGAACAAACAAATCGGTTTAATAATGACACTTAGAATTACAGTTCATATAGACGATGTGTTGGGAAGTAACTGAACACATGTACCAAGAATGCACCTGATACTAATTTAACGTTTAACTTTAATGTGTATTTTGGTACAGTTACCCTTTCATTTGGTAGTATTCTGAGTACAGTTACTTTTCTGAAATCAAAGGAATACATTACGGTATTTGATGTAATTTAGGCTTCAAACTGCACAGAATCAGTGAGAAAAGTATAAAACACAGCTCTTGTGGTGAGGCAGGTGTGATTCTTCCTACTCCAGTCAGTGAGAGTGATGCAGAACAAACAGTGAAAGGTGTTTTTAATCCTATGTTGCATCTCTAAAGAAGTGGACTAAGCGAGCGTTCGGCTCCAGTCAAATGAAGCTCATCGAGGCTTGCAGCGAGTTAACACATTTCAATCAGTTCTGTCTCATTTTATTTTGTTTAAAGATGCTGTTATAAATGCTGTTTTTAGATTCTGCGCTGGCATCTTTTGATCTGGGCAGATACTTAATGCTATAGTATCGGAACTGAAAAAGCTGGATCGGTGCTTCTCTAATAAATATGTAGTTCTTCTGTTGATAGTTTATACAACTTTAGTGAAATACATAATTATAAATGTGGTTGTTTACTACATAGGGAACAATGCACTGGTTTGTAACTGTCTTAATGTGTTTTTGGTTTACTTTTATGTGAAGCACTTTGTTTTTTTTAAATGTACTATTGAAAAAAATTTGAATTGAATTAATAAGAACATTGCTCGAAGAGTTTAATAATGTTGTGTGAGCATTGAGGAAGTGGCCAAAGTCAATGTTGGGTCATTTGAAAACTGCAAAATGTTTAATATGAGTAGTTCTGTTATGTGGACATAATCTGATCATATCTTTAGTAGAATCCAGACTGCACCGGGGCCATCACCTTAAAGAGTCTCATTCAGCTGTCGGCACCTGGAACGTCACATCAGTCTGAAGAGGAGAAGGGAGGAGGAAGAGGAAGAATAAAAAAAAGAAGAGGGGCAGACAGCTCTCACTCCTGACCAGAGGTACTCACAGTATTGAATCGATACTTATTACTTGGCATCGTATCGAAACAAAAATCATTGGTATGGCTCATCATTAAAGCTGAAGTCTGTGTGTACCGAGCGTGGGAGTGCTGTGGGATCCCCCTGGTGGAGATGGAGGGGAGTGAAATCTCTGCTTAAACTGCTGTTCCTTTTTACTTAAAGATGCACTAAAGTTTCAGGTTTGGGTTGTAATGCTTGCTTTTCCTCCATGAAAAAGAAGAGAAAAAGGCAAGAGATGGTGATTTTCGCTGCTTGAAATCACCAGGCCAAGGGTTAGGGTTACAGGTCAGATCTGTGGAAAGTGTGTTTTTAAACAAATTGTTAAGGAATAAAAACACATGAATGTAATTATAACTGAATAAATGAAAGATAGATCATTTTAGATTCATTTGGAACATTTGGCTGGAATGAAGAAGAGAGGAAGACAAGAGATAGGTCAGAACTTGCCTATATCACCATGGAGACCAGCAGGAGATATCATCGAGCAGAGTTACAGGTCAGATCTATTGAGAGGTTCTGCTCACTGAAAGAAAGTGTGTATGTGTTTTCCATGGCAAGAATGAGCAACATTTATAATTGTATAAACATCTCCATGGAGAGGTGGTGGCCTCTCCTTCCAAAAAGTTACATAGTGCACCTTTAAAGGGCCCATATTGCACTATTTTCTGATCTGTGTTATAATGTTGTCATCACAAACAGACCTGGAGTTATGTTTTGTTTCATTCACACATGTTTAACACACAAACCCTGCATATTTAGTGTTCTGAGTTCTTCTCTCAAACGACAAACACTGTTTTACCTTGTGATGTCATGTGGTGATACAGGAAGTGCTCCACTGTGTTTTTAAACTCCACACACCATCACTAGAATCATTTGGATGATTTCCGCCCTGGAATTTCCAATCTCTGCTGAACTAAAGCAAAAATGCAGCTGTTAACTTCAAAACTACCGCTTCATGACATCACAAGGTGGAACAGAGCATTTTGAGCTTTGGAGATGTAGACAGACTAATAATGCACGATTATTCAAACATGTGTGAATGAAACAAAACACAACTCCAGGTATGTTTTTGACGAGATGACAGCATTATAATATGGATTAAAGTTCACAAGAGTCAATTTTGTTATTTTGTAATATAGGACCTTTATGTAAACAAGACCATTATAAAAAAAAACTGGACTCGGGCATTTACAACAGTGATTTATTTGGGTTTAAAATAGACATGTCTGTTTGAATGGTTCAGATCGGCGGCTGATCTTTGAACGCTTCAGTAGTGTATTGCACATCCACAGGTAACAGAAGACTTTTGCAACATGCATAGGTCAGAAGTCCTTATATCTCCACAGAAAATGGCTTTACTGGCCTGAAAAGTTCTAGTGTTACAATTTGGAAGTGTTTGGGATTACCACAATAGTGAAGCCAGTATGAATGAATAAAACACCTTCACATATGTTAGAATAGTATTGCTGGCCAATCACACTTTGGAAAACAGGGTCCGTAAATTTTGCCATTTAGGGTGACCACCTCAAATACTAAAGAAGGACGTGTGTTAAAATGGACGTACATGGAGGGATGGGCTCATAATAATAATAACTACTACAATAACCTCATATTATTTTAGTTTTTATCAGTCATAACCATAGACTGTATAAAGAAGTGGACTAAGTCAGTGTGATGTCACCCATAGCGTTGTGCTCCAGTCAAATGAAGCACATCGATGCAGAAGCGACCTCAGGGAAAGAAAGAGCCTGATTTGTCTGTTATTAATGTTCATATGAATCATGGACAAAATAGCAAAATAAAAACAACAGGATCACGTAGAGCGGGTTAATATGAACATTTAAGACCAAAATTACGAGGCTGAGAGCAGCAGTTACAGAGAGAGGGGTGACAAATTTTCAATGTAAAGTGAATTGGAGCCAGTCTATCTAGTATATCCATTTATATATACAGTCTATGGTTGTAACACACAGAGATATTGTAATACAAACAGGTGTCAAGACATTACAACCCTGAAGGGTTGATTTGTTTGTAAGGAAACAAATATAATCTATGTAAATCTCACATGTAGCATCACTGAGTGGAGCCCAAACAAAACTAAAACAGGAGCAGGTGGTCACCCCATGATTCCCATTGGTTGAAACGATGTTGAAAAGTACAATTACAAAATATAAATCTATCTTTAGCAGTGCTTCTTTAAATCACCAAGCATTGCGGGTAAAATGTTGCGACAGCCTCGATATTTAAAAGAGCTTAAAGTGCATATGACAGCTTTAAACTTCACTGAAACACAGTTAGCTTTATTATATTTAAGAATAAAAAAAAAAAAAAAAGATCTTGCCTAGTTTTTTCTACTTTTTAAATTTAGGTGCGGTTTATAATTTTACTTCCTGGTTGGAAACAGGCAGCGGACGTGATTATACATAGAGGTAATTTAATAACTGTTACCGAGCAACAATAATGTAAACAAGCGCCAATAATTATGGTTAGACGAAAATGAAATGAAGGCTTAAACTGTCACAAAAAATTGTTTCTTGTGTGTAAATGGTGTCAGCATTTTGCATTGAATTTACATATTTTAATTTTTTGTTCACAAACTGCCACTTAACTGATGTAAACTATGATAAATACATTTAGCACAGGTTCTATCCCATCAAACCAAGTAATAATTAGAAAATAATTTAAAACGTCATATGCACTTTAAACTGGATTCAGCCATTGTTAACTGCAGTTTAGGAGCTAAGGAGAAATAAGTACCTACTCTGGAAATGAAAAGTACATGTAGAAGCCTCCATGTGTTAAACAGTAAACCTACTTTGTTAAGGCAAGTGGTGACCAACACGGTTTAGAGCGTTTGCAAAAGAATGAGTAGAGATTTTTGAAACATGTTGCAAATATTGTAAGCCGTGTCTACCTACGCATCGTGCACTCGGTTTGATGGTATTAGCCACAACTAGCCAACACTACAGTCATACAAGACCACGTCGAGTCTTACACACTTCAGGCAAGACTCAGCAGGTAAAACTCATTATTTAACATTTTTGTTTTTGGTCAGTTTGCTCTTTAAACATGTGTAAACTTTCATATGAAAACAACCCGTTTATCCAATAGGTGTCTAAAGATTTTAAAGTTTTATTGTTTCATTTGAATCATGCATATATGGGACATTGTAACTTAGACTGCATAGACTGTATAAAGAAGTGGACTAAGTGAGTGCGACGTCATCCACAGCGTTCAGCTCCAGTCACATGAAGCTCATCGAGGTTAGAGCGGTTATAGCGGCGAATTTGGAGACGAGTTCCATATTTGGGATTCTGACTGCGAGTATCATAGCAACCAAAGAGCCAATCTGAGGCAAAGCTGTTGAAGGTAACGCTCCTTCCTGCCTGCACCAGTGGTTTAGCAGGGAGCAGGGGCTTAGCAACGCTGTCAATCAAACCTGTCACTAATGCTAGTGGGATCAACCTCGGGGAAAGAGCCTGATTTGTCTGTTATTAATGCTCATATCTATGGACATAATGGCAAAATAAAAAGCAGGGTCATATAGAACAGTTTAATACGAAACATTTTAAGACTAAAATGACAAAACTGACAGGAACAGTTACAGAGAGAGGGGTGACAATTTTCCAATGTAAAGTGAATTGGAGCCAGAGTCAATGAAGTCGGAAGCGTGTCCATGATCACTTCCAATTTAGAAGGTTAGCTCTGTCCATTTATATATACAGTCTATGCAGACGGGTATAAATATTAGGTCCTTAAGACATTTCCCAAACTTTCTAATCTTGTTCTTAGAAAGGTTTTGATGACTTTTCGTACATAAGCATTTGCTGATATTTCATTCCAAGCTAGATTTCTTAAAGTTTTAACTCCAAAAGATGAAGTGAAATTTGAATTTTTACGATAGCTTTACTAGTTAGATAGCTTAGAATATCCACAATCCAATCTGCAATACACTGAAACCTGGCTCTATCCATGCCCCAAATATGGTCAATTTTGCCCATTTTTACACATAAAAACTTATTTATATATGAAAATATGATGAAAACTGCACATACAGGTATAACTCCATTAGTAACTCAAATATCAATATACAGATAACTCAAAATGTAAGATGGTTTGGAGTTGACCTGCAGCGTCTCGCCTTGGCGGTGGTGCTTTAAGTGCGTAGTACAGTATGTGGTCCAAACCCAGCCCGCCTCTCTCTGGATGCTCGTCACACATGTCACTGATCTGTTCTATTTGCTTATAAAGTCCTATCGTACAGTGTCTATTGTATTTACCAAAACGATGAGTAAGTGCACTTTGAAAAATCCCACTGATTAGAGAAACATTATATTGTTGTATTCACTACTGAACAGTGTCACATGCTATCAATATAAAATAAGCCAGAAATACACAAGTGTTCGGAGGGAGCTAGCGTCGCTGCTTAAAGGCGCACTGTGCAACTTCTCTGGTGGAGAATAAACCATTTGCTTGTCTCCATGGTGATTTCTCCCACAGTATGGCCTAAAACTTATACATCTCCGAAGGTCTGATCTAGGGAGAGGCGAATTCTGCTCCCAGCAAGAATGCATGTGGTGTTTGTTAACAATAAAACTCATCGAATACACGCGAGTCTAGATAGGTTTAATGCCATACTGTGGAAAATTACAGCCAAAGTAAAAGAAAAATTCAATCTGTCAACTGGGCAAAAGATGTTTCGCTGCTCATCCAAGCCGCTTCTTCAGTTCTGACGGTACAGAAGAAGCTATAATGCATCTCCATGGCGACGAGCACGTAAAGTAAAGGACCCCCCCTTCCCCTACTAGAAAAGTTACATAGTGCTGCTTTAACAGAAAGAGGAAATTATTAATGCATTAGTCATTCCAAGTGCTTTTAGGGATTTTTATATCATTTTTTAAAACTTTTTTTTGTACAAAGCAACATCTTGTAATTTGCCCTTTCAGTCAAGGCAAGCCTCTGGTGAGTTAAACATAAATCGGGGTTATAAATATTTTCGTGCTCGGTGAAATATAATTATTATCTCTTCTCAAAAAATCGAATACTTTTTTTATGTAGCCAGTGCAGCTGTATGCGTACGATTCAGGTTTCTGTTGTCCTTGGTTTAAAAAACAAGAATAAGAAACATTGTATTGTGTAAGTACTGTGCCAAGCCAACCCAAACCTTTTTTTAAACGAAACTATGACAGAGACTCACAGGAGCAGAAACATGTGAACTAACCGATTCCAGTTGGATAGACAAAACCAAATGAGAATACACAAGAGACAACCCCAAACAGAGGATTTTAGAATCGTGAATAATGTGATTTAAAGAGCCCATATCACACTATTTTCTGATCTATGTTATAATGTTTTTTCCTCATCACAAACAGACCTGGAGCTCTTTTTTATTTTATTCACATGTTTAACACGCAAGCCCTGCATATTTAGGCTGAGTTCTTCTCTCAGACTGAAAACTCTGTTGCACCTTGTGATGTCATGTAATACGGCAAGTGCTCCAGACGCCTTCACTAGAATCATTTCGATAATTCCAACCTTGGAATTGCCAATCTCTACTAAAAAAAAAGGTAAAATGTAGCTGTTAACTTGAAAACTACCAGTTCATGACATCACAAGGTGGAACAGAGCATTTTGAGCTTTGGAGATGTAGACAGACTAATAATAAAGTGTTACTCAAACATGTGTGAATGAAACTAAACAGGACTCCAGGTGTGTTTTTGAGAACAACATTATAACATGGTTTACAGCTCACAAGAGTCAAATCTGTGTAATATAGGAGCTTTAAATAAATGAACCAAAGCATTACAAGTGATCTGACCAAATTATGTCACATATTAAACTCAAATGTATGCTTCAAAACTGTCTTTGGCTAAATGTTTAAATTATTTTGATCAATTCATCTTAAAGGCGCACCACGTTACTTTGACAGTACAGGGTCCAATACCTGCTTGTCTCCATGGAGATGTTATCGCTTTGCCTGTAATATTGCACAGTCTCGTTTAAACTTATCCATCTCGTGTCAAGGGGACGTTACAGGTCAGATCTGTGGAGAGGTGACCCTACTGACAGTAAACACATCCATAATGAAATAAATGCTGCAATGATAATAATAAAAACGCTCTTCCTTTAGACAGCGGAATGTGATTTTCAGCATTAAATGTTAGTTAATACCAGTTTCACTATCGATTACCATCTGATTTTCGATATTTTTGACAACCCTATGTAGAATTTGTGAAAGCAGGAGCATCCATGGAGATAAGCGGGTAGCAGACCCTCCACCAGAAAAGTTACAGAGTGCGCTTTTAACCTGATATCACCAAGGAAAACAGACAAACTGATCCGAAACTATCCTCTTTTGGTTTGTTTTATAACTTTTTTTTTTACATGTCATATTTCAGTTTCTGCTATAGAGATTTTTACAAATAGTGAGAAAGTGCTACTTAGGCTATGTTCCAAAGTGTATTCTTTTTCTGTGTAGTAAAAGACAAAGTTTCCCTGTAAAAATTGAATATCTACACCTCCAAAATGAACTCTCAAACCAAAAGACGACCTTCACTTAAATAACAGAGGCTTTGGAAATAACATTTGAACCAAAGCTCTCCTCTCAATAATAAATACATCTGTGCTTTTGAGCCTTTTAGCTTAACAAAATAAAACATTACATCTTTTATATCTCTCCCTTTACTTAATAATAATAATAATAAATTGTCTTTGCAACAGCTAGATGACCCATTTCTTCCTAAAATACAAGTAAAAACATATTTTGTACATAACTTAAATATATATTCACACATACACATTCCAGTAAATACAGAAACGGGGAGAAATCATTATGTAAACAATATAATAACAGAACCAGCAGGAGAAGCACAAAAACCACACGCAACTTTTTGTCACTGTGCAAAAAGTCCATGTGTCTGTTGCCCCCTTGTGGTTGAACACAGGTAGAGCAAACGTGTGACGGTTTTCCATTCAAAATTAAAAATAAAAAGCAACAGATATTCGTACAAATGTACCTAAAACCCTAAAACACTTTGTGGTGTACATTCTGGGACATTCATGTTGCATGTGAAAAAAACAACGACGAAGCAAAAACAAAGAAAAGATTAAATTAAATACAAAAATGAACATATTCACAGAGGTGTATGAAGCCTATTTGCACAGTTTTGTATGTTACAGCGTGTTACTAGGGTCTAGCAGAGTCCAGTGGTGCAGGGCTATAGCTTCTCCTTTGAGGGGATCCAGATGAAAGGTCCTGCGTTTTCCTCTATGACCTGTTTACACTGGTTATAAATTTCTTCTAAAGTGTCGCCTTGCACCAGCGCTGTGAAGAACAAGAGGAAGAGGTTATGTGCAGAAAAAATAGTTTGTTAATTTATTTATCTTTGTATAAATGGGGCACAGATACCTGCTCTCAAAGCAGAGATACCTAAAAATTCTACCTAAGTACAGTACTTTACTACTTGTACTTCGTTACCTTCCACCATGTAATTAATTATAAAGCGTTTCTATCATCCGCAAACCGGGAAGTACTGCTGGTGCACTATTAGCATGCTAGTTGTTATTAGTGTTACCACGACATCAAAACTCTGCTCTGGCCTTTGAAAGATGTGAAACACACTTACAGGATAAAGTCTGCAGTGAAAAAGTTAAGATGCTAGAAAAGCATTAGGAAAGTAAGGAATAAATTTGAACTGCTGTGTTCAGTTTAAAATGAAAATAAAACTAGATGCACATGTTTCCATCTCAACTTAAAGTCATATGTTTTTATCCAGTTAAAACATATAGAATAATGCATGTTCATGCACATTACT
The DNA here is from genome assembly GCA_019594935.1 of Periophthalmus modestus. Classification (NCBI taxonomy): domain Eukaryota; kingdom Metazoa; phylum Chordata; class Actinopteri; order Gobiiformes; family Gobiidae; genus Periophthalmus; species Periophthalmus modestus. The sequence continues at coordinate 22,016,577 of JAIEZT010001243.1, forward strand.
ATTCACTGATATGTAGTAAATAAAGAAACAACATGGCCCATTAATACAATTTAACTTTTAGGGGTTGAATCCATTCAGCTCCCCGTCTACCCGCTCTAAAATTAAAGTCTTTCCTGTGGTGTGTTTTTTTTTCTTTCAGTTTTCATTTGTCTTTAATATCACCTCGACTTCTGTTGTGTCCAGGCGTCAGATCAGCGGGAATGTTTAATCAATGACCAGAGCAGATGCTTGGGTCTCTGTGTGTGTCTGTGTGTGTGTGTGTGTGTGTGTGTGTCTGTGTGTGTGTGTGTCTGTGTGTGTGTCTATGTGTGTCTGCCTGCATGTGTGTGTCTATGTGTGTCTGTGTGTGTCTCTGTGTGTGTGTGTGTCTATGTGTGTGTGTGTGTGTGTGTGTCTGTGTGTGTGTGTGTGTGTCTGTGTGTGTATGTGTGTGTCTATGTGTGTGTGTGTGTGTCTGTGTCTGTGTCTATGTGTGTCTGTCTGCATGTGTGTGTGTCTATGTGTGTCTGTGTGTGTGTCTATGTGTGTCTGTGTGTGTGTGTGTGTGTGTGTGTGTGTGTGTGTCTGTGTGTGTCTCTATGTCTGTGTGTGTCTGTGTGTGTGTCTCTATGTCTGTGTGTGTGTGTGTGTGTGTGTCTATGTGTGTCTCTGTGTGTGTGTCTCTATGTCTATGTGTGTGTCCATGTGTGTCTGCGTGTGTGTCTCTTTTTGTGTCTCTGTGTTGGTGCATATGTGCATATTTGTCTCTGTGCGTGTGTGCTTGCGTGTGCATGTGTGTGCATGTGTGTGTCTCTCTGTGTCTGCGTGTGTGTGAATCTCTCTGTGTATGTGTGTGTCTCTTTTTGTGTCTCTGTGTGTGCATATTTGTCTCTGTGTGTGTCTCTGTATCTGCGTGTGTGTCTCTGTGTCTGTGTGAGAATCTGTGTCTCTTTGTGCGTGTGAACGTGTGAGAATCTGTGTCGCTTTGTGCGTGTGAATGTGTGTCTCTGTGTGTGTGTGTGTGTGTATGAATGTGTGTCTCTTTGTGTGTGTGCGTGTGTGCTCATATGTGACCCCACACTGCACTCACACACGGCTTTGATTAAAAATACCTGTAAAGAATTCTCCAAACTCCTGCTCCAACTTCAGTGCTCGGTCAAATGTCTTCTTGGCTTGTTCCTCAGTCAGTCTCTTATTCATGTCCCTTTGAAAAACATTGTACTACTGTTATTAGATTGTAGTATTTCATTAAATTTAGATGCCACTGCTCTGAATGGCATAACAACAACAACAACAGAAATGGGAAACATCTCCACAAGACTGAAACACAAGAGCTTATCTGTCTGTGGTCTGATCTGACAGTAAAAGTCATGTCTATGGGTTACATGAAATATTCCAGAGTACGGCATTAGCTTCTTCTAACTCACTGTGCTCCTTGTTTTATCTGTATCAAGACGTATGCTTGCAGAAACAGGTTACACTCTCTTCTCAAGCATTCATGTTGATGTTGCAAGTAACTAAGTATTTTGCAAGTAACTGTAGTTTAATTACAAGTATTTTCACAGTACTGTGTTATGAGCTGTATATAGAAGTGGACTGAGGGAGTGTGACATCTCCCATGGTGTTCGGGCCTGAGCAGTTATAGGGGCAAATTTGGAGTCAAGTTGTGTGTGTTATAGCAACCAAAGACCAGGAGAGGGGATGTGGAAAGTGACGCCTCCCCCCACGAACATTTTAAGACCAAAATGACAAGCCTCACAGCAGCAGTTACAGAGAGAGGGAGTTGATGGAGCTGGATCGCGGCCATGCTCACTTCCCGTTTGGAGCGTGGCTGATAGCAGGCTAACTATGTCCATCTATATACAGTCTGTGGTTACACCCAGCACTGCCTGAAAGTTTTTTAAAAAGACTCAAATAAGATAAAGTAAGTGAGTGATCCTTACATTAATGAATCTACAGATCTGGGTTTGATGAAGATGGCCACAGGATACAGTTGTGCTACTTGGAGCCGCTTGATGGCGTTTCCAGACACGTCAAGAATACAGTGTTTACCCTGAAACAGAAAGTGAAAGTTTGTTAACAAAAACATTCTAAATTATGGAATGGAGGAAAAGGTGAAGTGGAACATGGTGCAATTTCGATGGAGAAACTGGGATTACGCTCAGAATATCAAATAAATATAAAAAAATCAAGATAGTTTTGGCAAATCATACACTCAGGTACATGTGTGTGATATCAGAGCCAATTATTTGTTTATTAGGTCTAAAACTCACCCGTTCAAAATTATTATTATTATTATACCAAAATTATTAATACCAAAAGTAGGATACACACTTATCTTACATTTTTGGGTAAAAGCAAAATCCAAATGTTTAGGTTTCACTGGCTGGACAAATACTTTTTCAAATAAGAAATAAAACCACACCAGTCTCCCACAGTGAATTCATCCTAACACTGTAGACTTGAGGTGCAGCGTCTCACCCTCTCCGCCACGTATCTGACAGACTGGACACTGGTGCCGTACAGATTGTCGTTGTACTGTCCCGCCTCGATGAACTTGTGCTCTTGGATGTCCTTCTCCATCTGCTCCCGTGACATCACAAAGTGGTAGTCACGCCCGTCCACTTCATAATCCCTCTTCGGTCGTGTTGTATCTGTGAACAATCAGAGGGAGTTCATTAAAGGTCCTATATTACACAAAACTGGACTCTTGTGAGCTTTAAGCCATGTTATAATGTTGTTACCGCCTTAAAAACAAACTGGAGTCGTGTTTTGTTTCATTCACACATGTTTGCGTAACACTACATTTTTAGTTTGTCTACATCTCCAAAGCTCAAAATGTTCTGTTCCACCTTGTGATGTCATGAAGCGGTACTTTTAAGTTTAACAGTTCCTTTTACCTTTTGTTTAGTAGAGATTGGCAATTCTAGGGCTGAAATCATTAAAATTATTCTAGTGAAGGCGTATGGAGTTTAAAACACAGTGGAGCACTTATGGTAATACACATGTGGTAATACACCTGTCTTAATGACATCACAAGGTGGAACAGGGCATTTTGAGCTTTGGAGATGTAGACAAACTAATAATAAAAGATTACTCAGGAGTGTTTTCTGTTTGAGAGAAGAAATCAGCCTAAATATGCAGGGTTTGTGTGTTAAACATGTGAATGAAACAAAACACAACTCCAGATCTGTCTGTGATGAGGAAAGCATTATAACATGGATCAGAAAATAGCGTAATATGGGCCCTTTAAAATAGCTGAAGGACATTTATTTCTTAAACAGTAATTAGAAGTAAACATATTTATATAGAAGCAAAACGAAACCAATGCATTACAGTGAAATAATGTCTGAACTGATGCAAAGTAAATAGAAGCAGGGCTGCACCATTTTGGGAAAAAATATGCAATTGCAAATTATGTTTAAAAAGTAGGACTCTGTTTGAAGTTCACATCGTAAACAAGTCCAGGAGCAATGACATGAAAGAGACTGAAATATGAACTGATAAACTAATACAAGAATCCCATTAATGTTTGTAATTTTAAACTAGAGGCCCTAATCTGAAGTATGATTTCGTTCCTGCTGAACTGCTACTCTATGTTTATATCATTAATAGAACATATAATTATTTTGATACAGTGAATTCCACTCACCTTGCTGCCCTGAACTGTTAGCAGCTACACATGGTTTTAAAGGTTAAGACGTGGACATTAAAGCATGCAAAAATATAAAAAGACAACAATGAATACAGTTAAATAAGCAATAGAAATAAGGGTTTAAATGTAAGGATAAAACATAGCACTGTGTAACTTTTTAGTCAAAAAACCCCCCCCCAAAAAAACCCAGAAAAAATCCAGTATGGCATAAAATTTATAAACTAATCTATAGAATCCACAGAAATACATAGATATTCTTAAGTATGGTTTAAACTTTGGTTGTTATGCCACTGCCGGCAAAGTTACACAGTGTTGCTTTAATGATGACAAAAGTACCACACATTTTGGCAAAAGGCAGTTAAATTACAACTTCACAAAAGATGACACCCATTACACAGTGTCCACACACACACAGTGCATCGGGATGTGGGGGATACTCACGTGGAACACAGGAACCAAACTTTTCTGGAAACTCGGAAATTAGGTCATCGTTGATTCGGTCCTTCATTGGCCCAAGGATGATCACAGGTCGGGCGTAACTAACTGGAAAAAAAATATACAAAATAAATATTGTACATAAACGTTTCACTTTTGTCCTTATGTGATTAATAACTGGCAAAAGAGATGGGTTTGGTTTTTAAGATGGCAAACTCAGAGTCGTTTTGTCATTCAAATTAATGCACAGAGTGAACCAGGGCGTTTAACATTTAACTGGAGTAATTGTGACTAGCTGACTATTAAAATCATCTCTCACAAATGAATACTGTCATTGTGTCCTTGGGCAAGACACTTAAACCACTTCACCCCCAGTGTCTGCATTCACTAGTGTATGAATGTGTGTGTGAATGGGTGAGACTCTAAAACACCTGCCAAAAGACCTTATGTATTATAACAAAGACTGTGGCATTATTCATCAAACTGTCAAAAATAAACTGTATGTAAATATTGTGTATCTAGGAGCATTCTGTCACTGCTTCAGTCGTTATTGAGTTAAAATGTGGGGCGACAGTAGCTCAGTTAGTGAGTTGAGTGTGCTTGTTCAATGGCGGTGAAAATTGGCGGTTGACAAAACTCCCATTCTTAAGCAGTCTGACTGAATATACATAAATATTGCCTATCTAGATTCTATTAGTCATTTTTTCAGAGTTTATTGGGTTAAAATGTGTTTAAAATCTCATTGTGCAGTAGAAATAATCATTAAACTTGCAGAGTCATCAAAATATATACGCTGACTCATCGACTGCTAAAATGGTTGCGGCTCTACACTGAATAATTCAACAGTTTAAAATGTAAATAGAAACTGAACTTACTTTCTTGCCTCATGACGGGTTCGTATGAGAGAATGACATCCTCTTGACTTCCTGTATAATATAGAACATCATGGACAAAATGAGTAAATGTAAATAATGCTCACAAAATAACATAAAGACCATGCATTTATCAGACCACATGCATGTACAGTATGTACTTATGATCAAAGTCTATGTCAAATTATTGTTTACATGAAAAGTAACCATTTCAGAAAAAGAAGTGTTTCAGTATGATTGCATTGTGGCTACCAGTGTGTTTTCGAAATACTAGCTTATATTAAAGATGCATTATGTAACTTTTCTGGTGGAGGGTCTGCATACGACAGCAGCTCATTTGGTAGAGTGTTTGTCCATTGAATGAAAAGTTGGCAGTTTGAATGCCACTCTTGACATAAACGTCACTGATTGAGCGGTCACAGGTTGATGGTGTGATCCCAGCTCCCATAAATGAATACTGTCATGACACTCCACCTCACCCCCAGTGTCTGCATACACAGGTGTGTGAAGGTGGGTGGTTCCTTGATGTAAAGCAGTTTGAGTGTCTTGAAGGTGGAAAAGCACTATATAAATCTGTGACCATGGCTTGTTTCCGTGGAGATGTTATACTTTGTCTGGAATGTCCCATAATAAGACATTAACTGTATCTATCTTGCATGTATTCACACAGGTGTTTTTATTGCTCAAAGACATCTTGAAAAACATGAGTTCCACTTGTGAGCGGACTCCCCTCTCCACAGAGTTGACCTGTAACTCGGCCTGGTGGTGCTATCTGCTCGTCTTCATGGAGGAAGGCAAGTTTAATAAATATGTTTAACCATTCCAGGCTATAACATCTCTATGGAAACAAGCAGGCAGTAGACTCTCCTCCAAAAAGTTACATAGTCCAACTTTAAGTATATATTTATTCGGTATTCCTGCATTTTGTGTTTTGTGTTCTAAAAATACAATATTATGAATACTATGAGCATGCGCCATATTAGGTTTTACATCACAAAAAGTAAACAAAGGCAGAAATAAAGCATGCAGCATCGCAAGAACAGACTTAAAACTTAAACTGCAAAGACGAGACCTTTATTTTGAACAAGACTCATTTCTCGAACAACTTACTGAAGGTCTTTGTCCCATACCCATCATCACCTAATCCCAGGATGTCCTAATGATCCACAGAGAAGACGAAAAGAAGAACAGACGCAACACAAGCAGAAGGAAGAGAAAGAGTTAGAAAGACCTACGGATATGTGCCATCGGAGTGTCCTAATACTGAGCGACCACCAGGGGGAGCCATATGCAGCAGTTGAAACTGGGCCGTGCACTATCAGCAGTGCAATGAGGTATAATAAAGACCAGAGAGATTGTGGGTGCAGTCACCGTGGCGATAGCAGCTGCCATCTTGTGAATGGGGGAAAAGTGTAATTTTAACAGGAACTCATGTGATGTCTGGTGTATTTGTGGTCCAAATAATGAAGAGAATTCTCATGACCACTTCCTCTTGTATACAGCCTTGATATATTTTAGATTTACTATATTTTCAAATTCTACTTGTAAAAATCTGATTTAAATGTCTTTCTTATTCTGTAAAGCACTTTCAATTACTTTGCATACCGACTGCTATACAAATAAACTCGCCTTGCCTGTATAATTATGCCTTATCCCTTGCTGTTTTTGCTGCTAGTCAGTGGTATATGAAGTACTCAATTTTTTTAGTCAAGTAAAAGTACAGACACAGAGACAAAAGGTTACTCAAGTAAAAGTATTACTTGAAAAAAATCTACTTAAGTGGAAGTATTTCAGTATCCAATTTAAAATGAGAGATTACAAGAGATTAAAAATATCTTGTAAAAGAGATTTTTAATCTCAATGAGACTTTTTTCTGGTTAAATAAAGGTTAAATTAAAAAAAAAAAAAAATAAAAAAAAATGTAATTTCAGGGTAAAAAGTAAAAGTATTTCACACAAGTGTTTTAAGTGTTAAATGTAAAGATATTGATTAAAATGAGACATATTTTGGTCACAGTAACAATACAAATCAATTTCTTATTTTTTCTTATGAATTTCGTGTATTTTTTTTATTTGCTCAAAGCCAAAGTTTGAACGCAAAAACTTTAGTCAGGATATTACCACAAACATGGTAAAAATAAGCCCTCAAATCATATGAAAAGTACTTTTTACTTTTCAGTCCTGTTCAAAAATGTAGTGGAGTAGAAAGTAAAAAGTATCCACTGTAACATGTACTCAAGTTAAGTACAGATACCTAAAAATTCTAAGTACAATACTTTACTACTTTTACTTTGTTACCTTTCACCACTGCTGCTAGTACTGTGCTACTAATGGTACTGCTTATTTTTTTAATAATATGAGCCATCCTATTTATAATATAAAGAAGAATTAATTAAATCAAATGTTGTTTGTTTGTTTTTCAGATTGGTTCATTTCAGTCTGGTAGCACGTAGGCATTAGATAAAGTCCAAATACAAAATTATCATAGAAGCAAAGAGAAAATTATAATTCAAAAGTCCAGCTCTATATAACTTTCTTGAATAGACTTGTGCTATATTTTTACTATAGGCTCCCGCGCCACTCTCTGTTGTCTTTATTCATACCTCATCGAGTAAAGCCATATGAGAACGTATCACACAGACCGAACAGCTTCAGTTTGGCTCCCCTCCTGTTGACAACTCATTTTGCACTCACTTACGATGGCGGAGATCCCAGAAACAGGATGAAAACCAAAAAAAAAACCAAAAAAAAAAAAGAACGGAAACAGAAGAGGAGTAAGAGGAATACAGAGTGTGTCGTCTTCCCTGGTCTGCCCTGTGTGTGTGCGGTGCCTGCTTCCGCTGCTTACTTACTGTCGGAATCACTCCCATCCTGATCACTCTCCTTGTTCTTGTAGAAAGGGAATTTTCGTGTGAAGATGAAATTCTTTTTACGTTTATCATTGAGTGACTGTGAAGGGAGAGAAAGCATGGAGCAAACAGGTGTATCACGGTCATGCAGACAAAACCTCCCAGTGCCCACTGTAGGACATCAAGGAGTCTAAAGTCTTTCTTCACATTTTATTAGAATATATATATATATTCCAGATCATGATTTTTTTTGTGTTTATTGAAAACAGCAATATTGGTATAAAATGGTTTAAAGAGACAAATTCACCCCTATGACTGCTAGCCTCAATGAGCTTCATTTGACTGGAGCTAAACCCTATAGGTTGAGTTAGTCCACTTTTTTATACAGCCTATGGGAAAATGATCACAGATAGAACATTTGCCTATATCCTTATGGACCTGATGTTTATAAAAATTGTTCCTCTTCTTGACGTCCCACAGTGGCAACATTGACAGAAAATGTAAAAGCAAAGAGTTTTCATGCGGTAAATTCATGCAGAATCATGCAGAAAAAGAGAGATGAGATCTAATTAAATTTAAAATTAAAATTAACATTGGAAGAATTATGAATTTTTATTCTTTATCGATAAAAACAAAACCAAATTAAAGCCGCAAGCGGCATCGAACGGCCCTCGCGGGCCGCGCTTCGCACTCGGCCGACCGGGCACTCCCTGCAGGTGGCGCTGATCCGCCACTTGCCTCTGTTTTATTGTGGCTTTGGGCTGCACTTGTCACCAAACAAAGTCAAAAGACATTGGGAGCACTGATGCACAAAATGCACCAACATGGGGTTTTCCAGGCATCGCCATGGCAACACCGTGCAACATACAAAGTTGGCACCTCGGACTTTTTTGATGGGGACGATATAAAGAATCAACGTGCCAAATGTCACATTCTTCATTGAAGGTTTGAAGCCGTTATAAGACTTTGAAATGTCCAAAAATGTGTAAATTTTCCCATTAGGATAACATGGGGTATTTCGCGCATATAACCATAGCAACAGAGTGAAAAAATATGGCATGGGTGTGATTGACTTTTTTGATCGGGATGATATGATGAGTCATTCTGGCAAATTTCATTTAATTCCATGAAAGTAATGTGTTTCTCATGAATGGGACATTTTCGGAGCGTTCCCATTAGGATAACATGGGCAATTTGGCGCATCGTCATGGCAACACGGTACAAAAAACGTCATGGGTCTGATTGACTTTATTGATTGGGATGACCCACTGGAATTTTGTGTGAAATTTCGTAACATTGGGGAAAACTAAATTTTGGGCCCTCCATGCAAATTTATTTTGTTATTCTGTAGGGGGCGCTATTGCACCAAATTGTTTTCGTTCATAATTAGTAGGTCTAGGCCAGAAAGTTTTACAAGTGATTCGAATTTGAGCTCAATCGGACTTTTTATGCGCAAACGGGAGCAAATTTTGACATTTAAAAATTGCAAAAATTCCGATGGAATTTTGCGGCTTCGCCGCACGGAAGCCGCTATATGTATCAATGTAAATCGGATAACTTTTGATGCCCCACTTGTCTAGATGATGTCCAGTGATTTTCAGCCCTGCAGGTGAAGCGCCTTCAGAGGAGTTGACGAAAATGCGACGTCAACGAAAATGCTGACTCGGCATTTCGGAATTTTTCAATCCAAGATGGCCGACTTCCGGTTTGTCAGAGGGCGTGGCCATAATAATATTTTTTTGTTTGGCATCACTTGATGAATGTGTGTACCGAATTTGGTGGGTCTACGACAAAGTTGACGTCGGGGTGTCTCCCATTGACGCAATGTATTTTGACTTTTGTAGGTGGCGCTGTCGCGCCATTTTTTTATGCCCAATGATGCACCATATAAAAAAATAAATTTTTCGGCAGACCTGAATTTTGGGCAAAATTTTGTGCGTTTTGGAATATGTTCAGGGGTCAAATTCCTGTTCAAAAAGCAGAAGAAAGAAGAAAAAAAAAATAATAATAATAATTAAAGCCGCAAGCGGCATCGAACGGCCCTCGCGGGCCGCGCTTCGCACTCGGCCGACCGGGCACTCCCTGTAGGTGGCGCTGATCCATCACTTGCCTCTGTTTTATTGTGGCTTTGAGCTCCATGTGTCACCAAACAAAATCAAAAGACATTGGGAGGACTGATGCACAAAATGCACCAACATGGTTTTTCCAGGCATCGCCATGGCAACACCGTGGAAAATACAAACTTGGCACCTCGGACTTTTTTGATGGGGATGATGTAAAGAATCACTGTGCCAAATTTCACGGTCTTCCTTAAAGGTAATAAGTCGTTATAAGACTTTCAAATGTCCGAAAATGTGTAAATTTTCCCATTAGGATAACATGGGGTTTTTTCGCGCATCGCCATGGCAACAGAGTGAAAAATATGACATGGGTGTGATTGACTTTTTTGCTCAGGATGACATGATGAGTCATTCTGCCAAATTTCACTTAATTCCATGAAACTAATGTTTTTCTCATGAATAGGGAATTTTCGGAGCGTTCCCATTAGGATAAACATGGGCACTTTGGCGCATCGTCATGGCAACACGGTACAAAAAACGACATGGGTGTGATTGACTTATTGATCGGGATGACGGAATGTAATTTTGTGTGTGAAATTTCGTAACATTTGGGAAAACTAAATTTTGGGCCCTCCATGCAAATTTATTTGTTATTCTGTAGGGGGCGCTATTGCACCAAAATTCTTTTCTTTAATAATTAGTAGGTCTAGGCCAGAAAGTTTTACAACTGATTCGAATTTGAGCTCAATCGGACTTTTTATGCGCAAACGGGAGCAAATTTGACATTTGAAAATTGCAAAAATTCCGATGGAATTTTGCGGCTTCAGTGCACGGAAAACGTTATACGTATTAATGTAAATTGGATAACTTTTGATACCCCACTTGTCTAGATGATGTCCAGTGATTTTCAGCCCTGCAGGTGAAGCACCTTCAGAGGAGTTGACGAAAATGCGACGTCAACGAAAATGCTGACTCGGCATTTCGGAATTTTCAATCCAAGATGGCCGACTTCCGGTTTGTCAGAGGGCGTGGCCATAATAATATTTTTTGTTTGGCATCACTTGATGAACGTGTGTACCAAATTTGGTGGGCTCTACGACAAAGTTGACGTCGGGGGCGTCTCCCATTGACGCAATGTATTTTGACTTTTGTAGGTGGCGCTGTCGCGCCATTTTTTTATGCCCAATGATGCACCATATAAAAAAATAAATTTTTCGCCACTTCTGAATTTTGGGCAAAAATTTGGTGAGTTTTCGAATATGTTCAGGGGGTCAAATTCCTGCTCAAAGAGCAGAAGAAGAAGAAAAAATAAAAATAAAAAATAATAATATTTTTAGCAAAAACAATATATCCGAAAAACATTAGAATGACAAATTATACGTTTTTCGAAAGCTCTGAACCTTCCCCACGTCACCGTGGGGTCATTGGCGAATGACGGGCGCTGACGCGCCCCGTCATTCGCCATGACGTCGGGGCCCGCCATTGACCTCCCATTGACTTCCATTCATTTTAGCAGTAACAAAGATGGCCCATGCCTGCGGCATGGGTGCTTGGATAGGGCTCGATGCCAGGAGTGTGTTTGGGGACATGAGCGCTTCGCGCTGCCTTTGTCAACATTGAGTCAATGGGCTTCGCCCATTGACTCAATGTTGACGATGACATGCTAGCAAGAACAAATATGCATATCCCATGCCTACGGCATGGGTTGCTAGGATACTGGAGTCGGGGCAAGGTCGCAACCTCAGCCGAACTTGTGCGCTGCGCGCACAAGTTCGGCAAGACAGTTAGCAACGATGAGTGCCTGGGCTTCGCCCAGGCACTCATCGTTGCGGAAGCAATAGGCCCTACGCCCTGTAGGGGCTCGGGCCTAATGAGGGTGCGGTACCGATTAGCCCTGTCATGATAACATGTTCAATATATTGCTGAAGTAGCTACAGACGATAAACGATACTATTGAAACTAACTAACGAACCATTGACACAAAAAGAGCAGATTTAAACCCTAAATCTATTCTAAATCTACAATATTGGTACAAAAAAAATAAATAAATCATGAGCTGCAATAAATAAACAGCAGCATGAAAGACTTAAGTTGTTAGTTTGCATCTTCAATGAGCCATAGAAGTTTATTTATTCAAACTTTGTTGGCTATCATATAGCCAAAAAAAGTACACATGATAAATACTGACCCCAAAAAATATAGTTTCAACTGTCATATGTTGAACTATAAGTGAATATAGTGATTATCATGACAGGCCTAGTACAGATACATTTGAAAGTAATAGTAACACATGCATATCAATGGCAATGGGGTTTATATGTGATGGGGTGATGATGCCTTCAGTTCATATCTATCAGGACTCAAGTCTAAATGGATTTGAAGTTTACCACAGGCATCAGATTCTGGTGTCAACATTAATTCTTTCTCATTAAGCCTGATCTGTATCATCTCGTTAGTGTGCTGGTTCAAGAGGCATTTTAGACCCCCATGATGCCACTTACCCCTTTCGAATCGAATGAGCCCGGCTTGGCGTTGAATTTCACAGTCTTTAGTCGTGCCCGCTCTTTCCTCTCCACTCTGCCAAGCAAAAGCACGTGTCAAACTTTTGCAATATTGGTATAAAATGGGTTAAAAGGGTCTGTATTATGCCGTTTTCTGATCTGTGTTATAATGTTTCCTCATCACAAACAGACCTGAAGTTGTGTTTTGTTTCATTCACACATGTGTAAGATACAAACCCCTGTGTTAACTTGAACACTACCACTTTATGACATCACGAGGTGGAACAGAGCATTTTGAGCTTTGCAGATGTAAACAGACTAATTATAAAGTGTTACTCAAACATGTGTGAATGAAACAAAACACAACTCCAGGTATGTTTTTGATGAGGTAACAACATTATAAAGCTTAAAGCTCACAAGAGTCAATTTGAGTAATATCGAACCTTTAATACTAGAAATCCATTGACTTCTTGTTTAAATTTGCAGAATTGAACAAGACCCCCCTCTTCATAGTGGCATTTCATTTACATATTTTAGTTGATGAAAAATGGCTACGTGAGCTGTACGACTCAGAATATGAATATTTTAAATAATCGCAAGTAAGCAGAGAAGTGGGCGGAGATAGGGGTAGGTGAAAACAAACATTTCTGAGCACTCAAGCCTCAAATGCAGGACAATACAATATTAGGATCCAAATACAGCTCTGAGTAAACTAATGATAAGGGAACACTGTTATTATATGGCTAAAAGCTCATAAAAGTCTATTTACATAATAATAATTTACATAATTTACATTCCCTTTAAGCTCAGGTGTGTCTCAAACTGACCTCCTCTTGCTGGGGATGACGCCCATCTCCTCACTATCCCCGTGGGGAGTGACGCGTCGGGCCTGCCACCACTCGTCATCAGAGGCGTTGATCACATGGAGGATGTCTCCGTACCTGAAGCTGAGCCCCTGACTGGGCAGCCCGCTGTCTTTGGCCTTCTCATAGTCAAACAAGGCCCTGTGGATAGAAAGAGAGTAGTAAGGTTTTTAAGTAGTACATACTTTTTCTACAACTAATCCCACTGCTTCGGTGAAATTTGAACAGCTCTTCTTGGGACTGGTGTTGTGAATTTGCCTTGCCTGATTTTATACTACGTGTGATTTTTATACTGTATAGACTGTATAACAGCTGCTGTTAATCTGGTGCACTTTATTATATTTATTATCTTTGTACTGTTTGTGATTTTTATACCAGTGTGCAATTTATGTTATGTCTCTGTTTTTATTTTTTGCTGCTGGACAAGTGAATTTTCCTGGTCTGAGATTAATAAAGTATTTATCTATCTATCTATCTATCTAGGCTATAACACTGTGATACCTATGTCTGCTGTATCTGTCCCTATTCAAATAAACAAAAAAATAAAGAAAATAAATAGATTAATCATATTATATCTACTATCAACAACTATTTTGGTTCAACTTAAGTACTATTTAAACTCACCTAGCACTACTATAGCACTGATTCATGATTGGCTCCAGGTCCCGGGGTTTAGGTAGTAGTGGAACATAAAAAGTAAAAGTAGTAAAGTAGTGCACTTAAGTATACATTTTAGGTATCTGTATTTTACTTAAATACATTTTAAAGTGGATCCTTGATACTTTCACTGTATTACATTTGAGAGCAGTTATCTGTACTTTTTACTCCACTACAATTTTTGAACTCAACTGAAATGAGTAATTTATGAATTTACCTTTTGAATATTTTATGGAAAAGTACAATGTAATCAATTAGAAAATTAGTTTCTTGCCCATAGACTGTTTATGTAAATGGACATAGCTAACCTGCTAGCTGCTAGTGTTCCAAATAGGGTGAGCATGGGTGCGCTTCTGGCTCCAATTCACTTTCTATTGAAAACTGTGGCACCTCTTTCTGTAACTGCTGTTGTCAGGCTCATCATTTTGGCCTTAAAATGTACATATTAACCCGCTCTACCTGATCCCGGTATTTTTGTTTCGCTATTGTGTCTGTAACTCAAGATGTCAACATTAATAACAGACAAATCAGGCAACTTCTTTCCTCCCGCTAGCGGTAGCAACAGGTTTGACTGACAGCGTTGCTAAGCACCTGGTCCCTGCTAAACCAGAGGTGCAGGCGAGAAGGGGAGAAGAACCTTCAGCAGCCTTCCTCTGGATTGGCTCTTTGGTTGCTATGATACTAATGGTAGGAATTCCAAATATGGAACTTGGCTCCAAATTCGCCCCTATAACTGCTCGAGCCTCGATAAGCTTAATTTGACTCGAGCCAAACACTATGGGTGACGTCACACTCACTTAGTCCTCTTCTCTGGGAGTATGAAGTCATCACATTCTACAATCTGGAAACTACCAATAATAAAACTATAATAAATTTGTACTGTGTATTGCAGTAACTAATAGCAAAAGCCTTTCGTTTGTTTGGAGGTCAGAAAACAATGTTATTGGGTGGTCCATCGGGGATACTATAAAAAGCTCCCACCCTGATTCACACAGCTCATATACACAAGCTTTTTCCATTCAGTTCCAATTAGGATAACAGAACCCCATTATTCTAACTTTAGACATAATTAGAATCACGTGAGGTGTAAATTTACATCTAGAATGAATTTAGCCTGAACACTGGGAACTAGGTTAAAATCCAAAATGGCCTGACCTCACATAGAGCGACCTCTTCTGATTGGTCCTGAGCGATCCAGACCCCGAGCTCATACTGTGGTTCATCATCTGTTCCCGCAGGTCGTGGATCTTGGCCTCGAAGCGCCCGTACTCTGCAAGACAAGATTAACACGGATGAACAGGGGCAACCTGGACTGAAGTAAGGCCCAAATGCATGCTGGGAAGGAGGGGCAACACAACAGGTAATGATGACTCTTTGCTGGGGAAAAAAAAATCTACATATTTGACCTTTCTGTTGTTAAAAGTATTCATGCCCAGATATGAATCAAAACTGAAACTAGTATTGAGAACAAGAATTGGGAGAAAAAAAGACATAAATAGAACAAAATTGTTTATCAGAACTGTTTTAAGATTACATGTTAATGTTTAACAAAGAGATTAAATTTTGTTTTGATAATTACATTCTATTGTGTAAAGTGTGCTTGTGTCTTATAATTATGGTAGTGAAACTGAGTATTAAGACTTTTCCTTAGTAACAAATGTAAGGCCCCAATGCATGCTGGGAAGGAGGGACAAAAACAGGAAATGTCTCCCTGTTGGAAAGAAAATATGCATGTTTGAACTGTCTACCCATCTTAGAATGGAACATAATAAAAATGATATAGGCCTAAGCAGACCTCAGTTTAAACAAGTCCTATTTTCCCTGTTAGATTCTCAAAATATTAGACTACTGTCAGTTAGGGTTCTCAGTATTGATACACAGACGCTAATATAACGATTATGTACATCTATGCACAAGTAATGATACTGAAAAAAATACCTTTTCTGAATGGTTTTCTATGTTAATATGTGTGTTTTATTATAATTGTGGTATCAAAATTGAGTATCAATTCTTTCCTTTGTATCGCATTTGACCTCGGAACCTGCTGCCTGGCAAGTCAAGAATAAAATCTCTCTGTAGTTTTTACAAAGTACTGCTCAGGTGTCTATTCTGGTACAACTTGAGCTACAACAAGATTACAGACAGGATAGTTTGTTCTTACACCTTAAACCGCAGTTTTGCTTAGATTCAATTCATTGTGTAGCCCTAATATAAAACACAAAAATATAAAACACAAAGTTGTGAGTAATTGCTAGGGATGGGACTTTCATTTTCTTCAAATCCTTTTAATCCGTTCATGTCAAAGAGCCATCCAAAAGACTCTCTTTTATATGACAGAAGCCAATGTGAGAACTCATTTTGTCCAAACTAATCACAGAGAGAAACGATCAAGGCTCAGATCTGTTTAAAATGGTTCTAAGGGTTATTTTTTCAATCATTTTTAAAAAAACTAACCATTATGTTACCTTTTTTTTTTTTTTTTATGCACAAATCTCTCATTAGTTTCACCTGCTCTGCTTCTGTTCTTATTCTTGTGCTGGTTCAGTGTTAATCAGTGTAAAAAAAAAGCATAAAAATTTAAAAGAAAAAGACTCAATTCTTTTAAAAAATGGGATCCAAATCCAACCGTTCACGTTAAGGAGCCGTTCAAAAGAGCCAACTCGTTCACCAATGTCACATCACTAGTAACTACATTCATAACAAAACATTGCCTTTTTGCTGTAAGATGCATGTAACAATAATATAATATCAGTGAGAAAAGTTAGTTTTTAAATCTAGGTCAAATTTAAAAATTCTTCAACAGTTTTTCACATTTGAATCCAGGCTCTTGGTTTAATGGCCTTCTTGATTTTAGAGTTGAGCTTATTTTTATAATTATGAAAAAACAGCACAGTAAGACGATGTCAATATGTTCAGCTTTGTTACAGCATTAATAAGTTTGCTTCTTCTGCTTCTACGCTGGTCCAGTCTCAGTCTATCCTCCAGATCCTGCTACATCTGCAGTTGTCATTGGCTCTGTCCTTGACCAATCAGAAACAGTCTTCCAGCCAAACAAAACCCCCACACAAACGGCCTTATTTTGCATTTAGGTATCTAGCTATATGTGAACTTGCATGTGAGTAACAAAATACAACAGAGTGTGCATGAAAAGATTAAGTTTTCAAAATATGTTAGCTGCAAATATTAGCTTTAACAAAGAGTAAAAACATCATCGTCGTTGTTCAAATCGTTCGTACATACCTGCCTGCATGTTGAGCTGTGACCTCTCCTCTGTCTGTGTCCTGTCTCTCTCTGTGTGCTTAGCTAAGGATTTCTCTGTTTGCTATAGTCCAATAGTGTGAGTGTGCTGAGTGCAGAGGAGCAGGGAACACCTCTCTCTCCCCTGTGGCCGTAAGAAGCAGAGGGGTGGAGTCTAGAGCAGACCAGTGGACCAGACAGAACACGGGTCTATGCAGTACAAGCACTTCAATATTTTCATATGTGTTATATTGTATAGAGCTCATGTTACTAATACAATTAAAACAGGTGAGGAAAATAAAAAGAGTATTCACTTAAGCCATTTTTGGAATAAGCTAGAACCATTTATGAAAGCCTTAGTATTAAGTTATTTTCATTCATCTGTAGGAGACACACACCATTAATGGAACAGTCGGTAATTCAAATATTTTCTGAAAACAACATGCTTTTTAGACATAACATAAGAAAAGACACTGGGGGCACGGCCTGGGCAGAGGGTCAGGGGTAAACTCAGGCAGGTGCAGTGGGGGCAGGTGCAGTGGGGGCAGGTGCAGTGGGGGCAGGTGCAGTGGGGCAGGTGCAGTGAGGGCTGGTGCAGTGAGGGCAGGTGCAGTGGTCATGTGGTACAGGGGACATGACACTGTCTGTGATAGCATTCACTCAGAGCTCTCAGAGCCTGAAGTGAATGAGCGAACGCTGAGAGCCACAGGAGCCAGGCACAAACCTGGAGCTGGAGATGCAGCGCGCCGCGGAGAGCAAAGAGCAAGTTCTGATGGTGAGAAGAGAGAGACATTAGTCCCACAGCAGGACCCAGAGTCTGAGACACGACACAGGGAAATGAACCAATCAGACGCATATGTGTGCACACGCCCAAACTCAAAGCAGTCTTTGAGGTCCCAGAGTGGAGTGGGTCAACACAAACTGCCTCTTAATAGCATCACAAAGAACCTCACATCTCACAAACTGTGTTATGCTCCATGCTCCGTGCTTTGTGTTGATTCTGAGGTGACCCTGAATGAGCTGGAGTTGGTGGTGACTCAGTTTGAGTGAGTGGACATGGGGAGGTTAGCACCTCTTTGACAGTGAGATCCCTGACCGTGACTCCAGCGTGCACAGCCCTCAGCCTGTTGTGACTGTGCTGGCCCTAATGAGAGGAGACATGTGACCAGTCAGAGCTGTCTCATCGTCTCCATGTTCACAGCAGCACACTGTCACTCACTGCAGACTTACTGTGTGTGGGCCGTGGCTCCACTGGAACATTTCATGCCAATGTTACACTAACTACTGTTGAACTGAACTTCTGTGACTTAAACTCATCCAGGAGTCCCTCTTTATTAAAGGAGGACAGTAGTGTCTGTGTCTGTGTGTGAACACGTGTGTGTGAATGTGTGTGTCTCAGTGTGCATGTGTGTGTGAAATGTCTCTGTGCGTGTCTCTATGTTTAAGAGTGTGTGTGACGTGTGTCTCTGTGTCTGTGTGTGTGAGCGTGTGCGTATCTGTGTGTGTGTGTGCCTGTGTGTGTGCATCTCTGTGTGCGTGCGTGTGTGTGTGTGTGTGTGTGTGTGTGTGAGTGTGTGTCTGTGTCTCTGTCTGTGTGTGTGGTCTCTGTGTGCGTGTGTGTGAGCGTATGTCTCCATGTGTGTCGCTATGTTTAGGAGTGTGTGACTGTGTCTCTGTGTGTGTGTGTGTGTCTGTATCTGTGGGTGAATGCCATGTCTCTGTGTGTCTAGGAGTGTGTGTGCGTGTCTCTGTGTGTGTATGTGTGTATCTGTGTGTGTCTCTGTCTGTCTGTGTGTGTGTCTCTGTGTGTGAGTATGTCTCCATGTGTGTCTCTGTTTTAGGTGTGTGTGACCATGTCTCTGTGTGTGTGTGTGTGTCTGTACGTGAATGTGTGTGTCTCTGTGGGTGTGTCTGTGTGTGTGTGTCTGTATCTGTGGTGTGAATACGTGTCTCCGTGTGTATGTCTGTGTCTGTGGAAGTGTGCGTGTCTCTGTGTGTGTGTGTCTGTGTGAGTGTGTCTCCTCACCCTCTGGTCTGTACTGGGCGATGATGGTGACCACCTGCCCCGCTCCTTTGAGAGCTGCTGCTGCCTGCTCATGAGTGGCTCCTCGCAGGTCTATGCCGTTCACCTGGAAACAAGACAACTATTACTCCTCATAATATTCACACTACACTATAACAATAAAGACAAGAAAATACTTCTATCTTTTTTGAATGTGGACTGCAAAAAATGAGGGAGGGAGAGAATGAGGTCTGTGGCACTCTGATATGAAACTAAACTAAAATGTAAGAGACATACCAACACGTTCAGTTTTGCAATCCACATTCCAAAAGATCTTTGAAGGCAAGTGATCTTGTGAAATACAGGCTCCACTCCTTTATTCCTGAATCACTAATTTTTCTCTCAGTTTTTGATTTTTATACCATAAATTGCAAATACTTGATCAAATACCAAGTAAAAATTACCCCAATTAGAGCAGATGTTTTATGACTTCTCCATTTCCTGTGAAGAATTATTTTATTTTATTGTACACTATATATGCACTTCCTGTTTTTTCCTGTAAGCTTCCCTGTTATTATAAATAGTTTTGTTTTTTAATTTGTACTTTTTTTCTGTAATGTACCAAAATAGGCACAGATGGTAGAATGGTGAAAGGTAGTTATAAGGGGACTTTTGATTGGTTGTAATGCTTGAAAAGATATAATATTTGAACTGGTAGAGTTTTGCCTGTATAATATTTGTTTTTTCAAAAATATAATAAACAAACAAACAAATACAACAAACTTAGTTCAGCTGAGTGACCTATCATTTATCTGCATGACAAAAGTACGTCAGGGGTGTATGCTGTCATTTCACTGTTCAAGATAATATATATTTTCAGAGGGAAACATACACACACACTATTTGTATTGCTTGCATAGTATTATTATTACTAATAGTAGTAGTAGCAGTAGTATTATACAACAATTGCACACTTATAATTATTGGGGTCTGTACGACAAATAAAACATGTTTAAAAAGGATCTGTAACTGTACTATTGTTGTCTGTTGACTGTTTTTTACATACAAAATTATTATAAAATGAGTGTGTTTTCCCATAAAAATGTAATAAAAAACTGAGAAAATAGACTTTGCCACAGTAGTGCAGTGTTAGCCTGATGATGATAATGATGAAATAACATAGTGAATAGAGTAACAAGGGATGACTGGATTTGCCTGTTTCCGCAATACCCCATATTAGGCTGTTTTTTGATTGATGTTATAATGTTGTTTCCTCATCACAAACAGACCTGGAGTTGTGTTTTGCTTCATTCACATGTGTAACACAAAAACTCTGCATACTAGAAGAGTTCTTCTCTCAAACTGAAAACTCTCTGTTCTACCTTGTGATGTCATGTGACAATACAGGAAATCCTCCACTGTATTTTCAAACTGCATACACCTTCACTTGAATCATTTGGATCATTTCAGCCTTGGAAATGTCAATCTCAACTGAAATAAAGGTAAAAAGTACCGTATTTTCACGACCATAGGGCGCACCGGATGATAAAGCACAGTTTCAGTTACCGGTGCTTTTTCTGCATTTAACACATACAAAAGGCGCACCGTTAGCCCAAGCTAACTCGTAACTTGCCCGGTGCTGCCTCCCAGTCTTCGTAAAACTGTTCGCAATTTTTACCCGCGCCTTATAATCGTGAAAATACGGTAGCTGTTAACTAGAAGACTACCACTTCATGACGTCACAAAGCAAAACTTTGGAGCTTTGGAGATGTAGATAAGACTAAAGGGTCACTCAAAGAAAAACACAACAAAATTTTGTGTAATATAATACCTTTACACCATGACAAAGCTAACTGATATGAATGCACCACAAAGACCAAAAACTATTTACAATATTCTGGACCAATAGAACACTTAAACAACATAATTATTACAATTTGTCAAGAAGTAGTAAGAAGTAATAACTGCTTTCCATATCTTTCAGTCACATGGCTCATGGAATTTTAAAAGGGGAATCCTGTATTTTCCCATCTGTGCAACTTTCCTCATGAGAATATGTTTCATTTTTCAGTTAACACATTTTTTTTTTAAACATTTGGTTGAGTTGTTGTGGAGAGGACAACAGAGCAGAAGCAGCCAACCAAACGGCCCCAGATGTGAATGCACAAAAATCAGTTTATGGGGAAAAAAAGCTGTGGTGCTGTTGGCCCTGCCTATGGATACCTGCACATCACACTAGTGAGTGACAACGCGACGCTGCCGAATCCTGTGAGTATCACCGCAAAGAAAATAAAATAGGAGAACGAAGTATATACAGAGCAATGGGCGTGTACCGGTGGTGGTGAAAACGGGGTTTTGATTGGCAAAATGGCATCTTAAAAATAAGTGATTAAAAATTACTCAAACATGAATCACTCCAAATACAACTTCAGAGAGTAAAAAGCTCTGAAAAGTCGATTTTGCAGAATAAGTCTAATTTAACCCTTTAAGTAAAATTATAATCCAACTATAACATTTTAAAACTAGACAAAATTAGGAAAGAATTTTAGTGAAGTATCTTAAAATAATGTTATTAATGATAAAGGACTTGTCATACGCATTTGAAAATTTGAGCAAAAACTGGAAAATGAACTCTTTAACGGACACAAGAATTCCATGCATTTCCGAGCAAGTTTGTTGAGTTGTTAACACTATAAGGTTAACAGTTTTTGTTTTTTTTTCAAAAATAGGAAAAATGTAATTTTTATAAAGGACATTTGACTTAACTTACTGACACTTAAATCATTGCAATGTTTACAATTGGATCCCACTCAAAGACTCATACTGTATTTCAGATTCTTATGTGATACATGGTGCAGCCCTTTCAGCGACTATACTCAATAGGCAGAGGAAGAGTGAGTTATTCTTAGCCTTCAAAACCAGGCCAATGTGGGAACTTTAACTGCCCGCTCTCATCAGGGCAGACGCTGTGCTGAGGGGTGCCAAGTGATGTGCCAGTCTGTGCCATGTTGATGTAACTAAGTGTAGCATAGCGTATACAACAGTAAATGAAACAGATCCATGTAATCTGTGCAGTGTGGGCGGCCATCACTATTATCCATAATGAGGCGGGACACAGTCATTTCCTTTATGCTAACGCCCACTCCACACTGTTTATATCTGCTTACAGGGGTTAAGCTTACTTTTGTGTTTAGGAGATGTTATTTAAAGGTGTACTATGCAACTTTTCTCGTGGAGATCTACCACCTGCTTTTTTCCATGGAGATGGTATTGGTTTGTCTGGAATGTTACGCAGTATAGCATTAATATATCTATCTTCCATGAATTCAATTACAGTTTTTTATAGCTTAAAAGTACCCTGAAAAAGATACTTTCTTATTGTAATAATAATAATAATAATAAATTTTATTTATATAGCGCTTTTTACGGTACTCAAAGACGCTTTACATACATACAATAAAATATCACAAAATTTACAAATAAAATCAAACATTAAAAGCAATTTTAAACAGGTGAGTCTTGAGTTCCTTAAATGTGAGCGGGCTGCCTCTCCACAGATCTAACCAGTAACAATCTACGCAAAGCAATAACATCTTAAACTTAAAAACTTAAGTCCAGTACCTTAAACTTAAGTGATGGATGTAAGTGGCTAATAGCACAATATGTTTTTGTGTAAGAGTTTCATGATAGTGGTAACATTTGGATCAACACAAAATCATGTTAAAAGATGTATTTGTGTACAGTAAATTGATGCCTACAAAACCAAAATGGCTAAGCATAATGCCGTACTGTTGAACCACCCAAAGTACATAGTGTGCTTTTTAAAAAAATGCATTACTAAAACATTATAAAGTTTTTATTGAGTAGTTTACTCATGCAAGTTGTAACAGTTATGTAGATTATGGAAATATGGCGAAATACATCACAAAAAAGTGAAAATAAAGAGTGAAGTGGGAACATAGATAATAAATATATAGGTATAAAGGTATCTTTATTATGGTCAACGTAAAAATAACTCACCAAAACTTTGAAATAGCTGAAGTAGCAAACTCTC
This sequence comes from Periophthalmus modestus, assembly GCA_019594935.1. NCBI lineage: Eukaryota > Metazoa > Chordata > Actinopteri > Gobiiformes > Gobiidae > Periophthalmus > Periophthalmus modestus. Next base: position 22,039,740 of record JAIEZT010001243.1, read on the forward strand.
ATACTTTCACCATATCAACTAAATCTGGTACCACTTAGGAAACTACTAAACTAGTACTCAGGTCACTACTTAATAAAGGGGTGAAGGTGTTGGGGTATTAAGTAGGTACTAAGTCTGAATCATTCTTAATAAACTATTCAGATGTTGTGTTTATAAAATATAAGACAAAATTTTAAAAAGTAATTTGCATATTTGAGCACAGTTTTCTTCACAACACAACAAAAAAAAAAAAAAAAATATGGAAAAAAAAAAAAAGGGGGAATTGATAAAAGCTTCAGTGGGTAATGCTCAAGGCTAATAGCACAATACTGACTGGCATTTCTATAAGAAATTCATGGCAGCAAGTTTTTAAAACAGGTTAAAATATTGTATAAAAAATATATATTAAAATAATTTTAAATTAAATTAAAATTAAATGAATTATGAAACATTATCTTCACAACTAAAAATATTCTCAACAATAAATTGTTTTAATTTGATCAAACAAGGTACTATATTCAAACAGATACTATTTGTTACGTGATACTATCTGGACTTACAGATAAGATTTGGTCTCCTCTCCTCAGCTCTCCGCTCAGATCGGCCGGTCCTCCAGCCAAGATGAACGACACAAAGATGCCCTCTCCGTCCTCTCCACCCACGATGTTGAAGCCGAGGCCGGTGGAGCCTTTGTGTAGCACCACCTTCCGCGGCTCTCTGTACAGACAGGTCAGATAGTACATGAGGTCAGGGGAGTCTGTGGGCTGAAGCATGGTGGTACAGGGCAGAGACAGAAGAGACAGAGGAGACAGAGGAGACAGAACCAGGCAGGTGCTGAGATCCAAGCGTGAGTGAAGCTCCAGATACTGAGCTCCAGCAATGAGCTGCTCCACAGGGGACACTGCTCCACTTTAGCACCACTGTCCCATATTCAGGTCTGACAAGAGAGGAACCACTCTGCTTTGGCATACTACTGTTTTGATCAGTGTAGTTTCTCATTATCAAAGCCATTTAAACTTTCATTCTAAACTGTATGTATCCTGTTCAAAATAAAAGGTGCTACAATCACAACTAAACCTAGGTCACCAGAGCCTTAACCTGCAGATAGAGGACACATACAAGTTTTCTCATTCTCAGTTTATGGAAAGGTCTCATGTGAAAGCTCAGAGCCTTCAGAATTCATACACTGAGCTGCAAAGGCTGCATTAGCACTGATTCATAATAGTCTGCAGGTGCTGTTGTTTACGGAGTGATCATTCAGGTCAGAGAGAGGCATTTTAGGTTTAAACCAACTGGATTTTAGCACTGGAGCTGGCAAGCCAAATGAGAAACGCATGTGAGGTTAAACACAACATAATAAACAGGTCAATACTAAATCAGCGTTACAGCATTGTTATCAGTTAAAGCTTTGAATTGGCCTTGTCTGGCTTGTAGACACATTTGACTTAAGAGTTGTAGAGCTTTGTAGTAGGCATCAAGGACTCACCATGTTTGTAGTCATGAATAAATACTGAAGAACATGAAGGCAAACTGCTTCATCTGCTGTCCCACACTGCCATCTACTGGACAGTATAAAACCTACATATGCAGTGTGTGGCATACTGTTACCCCTTTCCGGCGCTAGTGACATTTTATTCAAATATAAATATACATTAAAATGGCTGCTTGGAGCATACAGGAAGCATACAGCATCAAACAGCACACATCTGTTCTAGTTACTTCTTAATTCTCCTTCCAGTAAAAACACCATAATGCACACAGCCAACAACTTCAATACTTGCTAGATGCTTCTGCACGTTCTCCCTGCGTCCTCCAGGAACTCCCCCGTCGTCACTATAGGTCAAATCCTCCAGCTAAGGTAGTCCTGACCAAGACTAGCTCAAAATCTAGAGATGGGTCCCCAGCGCCCACTGCCCCTGACGGGTTTACCCCAGCGGCTCTGAAGGATGGGTCAAATGCAGAAAACCAATTTGGACTTTAACCTGATTAGTAGATAAGTATTCAAAAAGTGTGAAGTATTCTGTAACCCAGGCAACAGTGCACTTTTAAAATAATGAAATATCAATTGGGGCTTATAACAAAGTACTACAAGAATATTAAAAGCCATGTTGGTAGTTGGTCTCCCATCTCATAAGAGCCTCTCTCGTCTTTCCACTGCTGAATAACTCAAGAAGCAATCTCCAAGCTGCCAGCAGTGCCTCCTTACTGTTCGCCCCTGACTACCCCTCTGCTGGCCACGGTACCAACTCAGGCCAGGAAATATATGTACTAATCTCTCATTTTTACTCTCGCTGGAGGAGAATAAAAACATCACTAGAGGATGATTTAAGCTTCTCCGCAAAGCAAAACGTCAGGTGGTTTATAAAGAGGACATAAAACGTGCCCTTTCTAATGGATTCATTTATCTGCTCTTCCTTTCAACTCATTATAACCTATTAAATAATTCAGTTCCAGAGCTCAAACAGTGATACGTTTAGGCACTGAACAGACTAATATCCATAACTTTATATGCATATTCTTTGCTACATTGTGGTGACGGGTTCTTCATGGATGTCTATGGTGGAATGTTCAGCACGTACCATGGTGACTCAACATACGCATTAGCAAATATAGCCAAAAAAAAGTTTTACGATTATCTGAAAAATTTATTTAGACAGCACATTTTCAGGAGCCTGTGATCAAAACGAGCGTTCATGGTCCTGTTTAGGAGTTTGATTTTCAACAAAAAGGTGAGAGTGACTAACTGAAAAACTGCTTGCTAATGGTAGCTAACTTGCAACTGTAATTTTATGATAACAGTACACATCAGCTCACCTATTGTAGAAATCACCTCTTTACGGTCAGATTGTGTTAAAACAAAGCTCAAATTAAAGTCTAACTTGAGTAACAGTTTCAGACAGAGCAGTGCCTTTAGTTATCTTCATACCCCCAGGAAATGTTGATGACGTCAGCTGCAGGATCAATATTGTGCAGGAAAGTTTTAACTTGATATTTAACTACACCTTAATTAGTCTTAATAAAGCATGAACAAAGACTTAATTCATAATAATGAGCAAACCAATCATATTTATCAAAAAAGAAAGTGGATGTGTTCAACAGACATTTTTACTCGTAACAAGCACAGAATATCAAAGGGACCACCTCAGTAGCATGCAGCAATAGCATCACATGGGCATGCGAGAAAGGAGGGAAAAAATAAAAGGGAAAAAAAGTCTATTTGTGATTTAATCCTTGTTTTGATGAGTCATAATGTGATTCAGATATTCACACAGACACCCACCCACTTCTCCTATTGGTCAGCCTCTTTCATTCATAGACTTAACCAATGCCTTAAAAATGGGGGGAAAAAGATAATAACAGAATGAATGAACAGGAACAAGAGGCTTAGACATCAGTTATCTCCTATTTATGACTCTATCCTGAGACCTAAGTCAAAACAAGGAAAACAATAGGGCTAAAAGGTGAGGGAGCACCCATTAAGGGCCTGAATGATTATGCTAAATATGACTCAGGCACAGTTCACACAGACCTAGCTAACAAACAGTTAGTGTAGTTAGCTCCTCCCTCCAGATAGATATAAGCCAGTGTCCATCAGCAATTCAATCAGGACTTGGATGAACAGCGAAACATCTTTTCACTCTAAAACTTGATTTGAATTTTTGTTTGGCTACTAAAATTAATAGTTATGAAATCAAATTGTGAGCTTGGTTCTAAAAAATCTCTCTATATATTTTTTTGTTTGGTCTATAGCTCACTCATAGCCACAATTCTTCTACCTGTGTTTGTGAATGATGAACCTAAACATGAGCCTGAACACCAAGTGAGGACATAGGAAAACACAGCACGATATGAGATGGACACACAGACAGAAGCAGACACAATGAATATAAAGGGACCATGAGTGGAGCATGCTTCTTCACAGCACAGAATGGGTCTAAGGACACAGCGGAGGTGATGGAGTACCTGGTGAAATCCAAGTCAGGGTACAGGCTTAAGTGATAGTTGGGGAAGGGGACGGAGTGGAGCAGGCTTTTGTCGCCCTCTAGTGGGGAAAAGTGTCGGGGGAGGGTGCTTTGTCACATAGTTTGTTCACAGTGCTGTAAAACGGGCTCTGGAGGCCTATAGTGGAGCGGAAGACAAGAGCAGAGACAGGTTAGTGAATGGATACAAGGGACCTGATAGAGACGCGATGAGAGGGACGGAAATGAGACACAAAGGACACATATGGACAGAGCAACGATATAGACACACATAGGGACAGCAAGGAGGTAGAAAGATGGAGGTACACAAGACGTTTCACAAGGACAGTGTGGTGATTTTAAAGAGAGTTGGACTGAAAATGTGCGAGCAGACAATTTGTGCTTTAAGGAGAGTTTAAGGGTTTCATAAATACTTGAGTACTTTCTGGGTTGGGCTTACTGACAAAAATTAATATCTCAATTTTTTTGGCTACATAAAAATCCAGACAGTATTTTAAAAAATGACTCTGTGCACAATAGCGACAACCTCACTGCTAGCATCCTGTCCAGTTTAATCTCTGAGGTTTTTGCAGAGTCACGCTAAAATAAATAAATATTTAAGGAAGCTGCGGGTGGATGTTACTGACAACATGTTAAAAACTACACAAATAAAATTATGATAAAATGCTACTGTGCACAGAGTCTATTCATCAGGTTCAAGACTAGCATAAAAAGTGAATGGACCATGAAATTAAAAAAAATAAAACGTATATCCTTGTTTGGGAGATTCCACTAGATGTTTGTGTCTCTTTTGGAGTATTTGAAGATATTTTAATTTAGCAAAAACAAAAGTTGTCTATCACTTTTTCAATACATCTCACATCTCTGTTTCTAAGTTTGTTCACATTTTCACAATCCAGAGGTGACTATTTCAATAAGTCAAAGACCCCATTATATATTTGCAGTATTTATTTCTAGTAACAAATATACTTACTACTATTGTATGTACTGTGGTAAGAAAATACATTTTATTAATATTCTTTACCATGTTTACTTCCTTTATGTGGTTTTGTGTGGTAGAGTTTATGTTTAAATCGTGTGCAGGGATGGGACAGTATGAAGTTTCTATGGTTTCATAAACATGTTTATATCGCTACTTAGTTCCGCCCCACTTCACCATGTAGAGATTTGGGAAAACGCAAAGCAGCTCCACTGAATACAGTTATGTAATACCACATGAATTTAAATAGACTGTTCCATCTTTGTTATTTACATTACATGCGGCATGATAGACCCAGTGGTGGAACATGATGTAGTACAAGTACAAGTAGTAGAGTACTGTACTTAAGTAAAACATTTTAGATATCTGTACTTTACTTCAGTAGATTTTAAAATGGATACTTTTTACTTGTACTTCACTACAAAAGCAGGTATCTGTTCCTTCTACTCCACTATATTTTTGAACAGGACTGAAATGTAAAACTAGTTTTTTATTATTGTCTGAGACCTGAAAAGTCTGACGCTTTATTTTCAACACATTCATAATTTGAGCAAACAAAAATACTGTATACAAACAGAAAAATATATCAATTCTATTGTTTTGGTTGAATAAAATTCAGCTCAAATCTTTCTCAAAAATCACCACATTTGAAGCCTTATAAGATCTCAAAATCTGCAAAAAATACAACCTACTTTTTACTCTTTACATTTTAAACAGGTACTTTAATACTTTTACTCTTACTCTACACTTTTTACTTTAGTAGATTTCTTCATGTGATACTTTTACTTGAGTATTCTGTTTGCTCCCAGTATCTGTACTTTTACTTAAGTAACACAATTAAGTAGTTCTTCCACCACTGTTTATATAATATCACAAATCATGAATTTAGTAGACTTCAGACTGTTCCGTCTTTGTTATTTACATTATTTGTACAGCTCACTGAGGCTAGCAGTTATAAAGGCGAATATGGAGCCGAGTTTCGTCTGTGAGTATCACAGCAACCAAAGAGCCAGGCTGTTGAAGGTAACACCCTTTCCCGTCCGCACCGCTGGTTTAGCAACGTTCATATCTTGAGTTACGGACACACTAGAGAAATAAAAAAATACCAGGCTCATGCAGAGCGGGTTAATACGAGCATTTTAAGACCAAAAGGAGAAAACTCATTACAGCAATTACAGAGAGAGGGGAGACAATGTTTTCAGTGTAAAGTGAATTGGAGTCGATGGAGCTAGAAGTGCGCCTACAATGACTTCCTATTTGGAACGCGGCAGCTAGCAGGTTAGCTATGTCCATATATATATACTGTCTATGGGTATATTGCAATTTTTTATTCATTTTACATCTCATAGGCAATGGACAGAATCACACTGAAAGAAAACATGAAAAAAGACACCAGAACTAGATGGAAGAAATGTTGAATGCCATAGAAACTCCATTTCAATGTAAAAAGGCTCATGCACAAGTATATAGGTCTGCTTTCTATTCAAAACACATGCTGTAAACAATATTATACATGCAAGCATCAACTGAAACAGAGCAGCTCACCTCAACTGGAAGTGGGAGTCATATCTGTGTCCGTCTCCATCGTCTAGTGAGGAATTTCTATGAGGATGGACACAACAAGTTTATACAGCCTCTTCGCCAAGTCATAACGTTGTATTATCGTTGTAGTTCAAACGCATGCAGAGACATCAGACGGAACAGGAACACAACAGGAAACAGATAAGACAGGGCCATGCCAGAAATTCAATTGTTGACATCATTGGCACGAATCATCGAAGTGTTAGCTTATACGGACGGAGGAGAAGCTAATCGCACCCCGCACTAATTGAGATTTTGGGCTAAACACAGATCTGAAATTAAAGCAAGAGAGCTCAAGTGTGATAACTGTGCAAGAGATTGTGTTGATGTTCTAAAATTTCAGATGGAGGACAGGGGTCTGTACAACTCTATGGGAGAGTCACAGATTTTGAAAGAAATATATAAACGTAATGGCCTGCTCACATGTCCAGAACACTGCTGCTCAGGTCCTGATTAGAACCAGGAAGTACGAGCACATGCGTCATGTGCTCAGGTCTCTGCACTGGCTTCTGTGGCTCAGAGAATAGACTTTAAAGCAGCTCTGCTTGTGAACAAGTCTCTCCAGGGCCCAGCATCAAAGTACATCTCAGACATGTTAGTGCCACATGAACCATCTCACACTCTGAGGACTTCAGGGACTGGCCTCCTGCTGGTGCCCAGAGTCAGGACTAAACATGAGGAATCAAGCCTTCAGTTTTCTGCAGCTAAAACCTGAAACAGTCCTCCTGAAGTGTGAGACAGGCCTCTACTTTGACCATGTTTAAATCCAGGTTCCAAATGGTTTTGTTTAGCTGTGCATATGACTGAAAGGTTTTTATTCTGCACTCTTCTATTTTAAAGTTAATTTTATGATGAGTATTTATGTTTTTGATTTGTTTGTATTGTGTGTCTGTCTTTCTTAGTCTGTAAAACACTTTGAAATACTTTGTTTACTAATAAATAAATTAGCCTTGCCAACATATGAACCATTAATGCAGAAATTTCAACTTGAAAATTATTTGGCATTGGCTCCATAAACTTGCCATATTAATCTTATGTCTTAAGGTGCTTTCAGCTGACAATAATCACATCTTTGGTGTTGAATACGCCATGTTTTTACTGAAGCTATTGTGTAAAAATATGAAAAAGATGATGAACATTGGGTCAGTTTTAAATTCATGAGGACAGGCCCTGTAATATTAACCATACAACAGGTCAACACACCTGCAATCCGAACAGTTTAAACAACAAATTCCTCCTAAGAACTCTGACCTGTCTCCAGCTCAATTTCAAAACTATATGTAATTAATATTGTAATTTAGTGATGTCATATGTTAATACAGGAAGTGCTCCACCGTATTTCTAAACTCTATACACCTTCCACTAGAATCATTTGGATCATTTTAGTCCTGGAATTTCCAATCTCTACTGAACGAAAAGTAGAAAGTAGCTGCTCACTTGAAAACTAATGCTTCATGACATCAAAAGGTGGAACAAAGCATTTTGAGCTTTGGAGATGCAGACAAACCAAATAATGCAGCATTACTCAAACAAAACACAACACCACTCCAGGCTGTTTTTCGAGGAGGTAACAACATTATAACATGACTTAAACCTCACAAGAATTCATTTTGCGTAATATAGAAAGCTTTAAATGTGCTATATATATAACTTGAATTCAAATGAAGGCAGGTTTTTACATAACTTTGCACAATATTTCACTGGTTCACACTTTGGCCCGCCCTGATTCTATTCCCCCTCCACTCAAAAAACACTTGAAGCGAGAGCCTATGATAACAGCATCCACTGAATTACACACTGTGGCCTTTTTGACAATCGGAGCATCTTAAAGAGATAGATAGAGCCCATAAGTCTTAAATAAAGAGCTGGGGCCATTTTATATGGGCTTATTCGCTGCCTTAACGCCACCGAATATATATGCGTCCTTCAAGCCAGAGTGAGCTATTAATCACACTCACAAATCATACTCTTACATTAAAAATAAGGGACGGGCTCAAGGCAACAGCGAGGTGAAGTTTTTCTCTTAAATGTAGAATGTCACACCTACAACAATTTGTCCAGCTGACAGATTTAAACTTTGTCTTTTGCTTCAATGTAGAAAGTAGTAAGCAAGTTTTAATATCTTGAGAAGTTTTGGATTCACTTAATAATGATAATTACATGTCATTGTTGCAATTTCGCAGATGGAGAGGAGCTGTTGCTAAATCTGGTGCAAAACATCCTGTTTTTGTAAGGTTATTGGTTGAAGTAAACAAAACCTATTTAAAACATTATCTTGAAGCCTCTGTACACAATTTTTTCCCTAAGTATTTGAGCAAAATGTTTCTTGCCCCAGTACAGATGTGTGAATAAGCAGCTCTTGAGATCAAAATAAGTCTGCTGTCTGTAAAAGGTGTTATTTTTTTCACTAATAAGGAAGTGTGTGTTAGCATGCTAGTTGCTGTTAGCTTGACTGTCATGGTAAAACTCTGCTCTGGTCTTTGAGCTTGTAAACTCATCATGGTGACTAATTAAGATACTCAAAAATGCATTTATATTAGGTAAGTGAGAAATAACTTAGGACCACTGCAAACTATTTTAAAACTAGTTGTTTTTTAAATGTTTAAGTTAAAATGAGGTACAGCCCCCATGTTACTCTAGTTTTTCTCTATAATCTCTACTGAACTAAAGGTAAAAGGAGCTATTAACTTTTAAACTACCACTTCATGACATCACAAGGTGGAAGAGAGCATTTGGAGCTTTGGAGATGTAGACAAAACTAATTAATACAGCATTTCTCAAACATGTATGAATGAAACAAAACACAACTCCAGGTATGTTTTTTGAGGAGTTAGCAACATGACGACATGGCTTAAGCTCACAGGAGTCAATTTGACGTAATATAGTAACTTTAATATCACAATATATTTTCAGAAAGCATTGAAAACAGCCTGGCTTGTACTGAATATCAACCATTTTGTCAGGAAAACAACCAAACTGATCCCGGAAGACTACTATAAAGCAGCTCTTGCATGTTTAAAATCCATCTTTGGGCCTGATTGGGTGGCGAGGGCAGAGCGGTGCAGAAGTTTGGGCATTTGGCCTGGTTTTTCCTGCTGCATCATTTAAACAGAGTGAAGCAGAAATGAGTCCGACAGTCCCCCCACGACTGCATCAGAGCCAACCATGACCTTGGAGCGACCCTCTCGTGCTATTAAGATTCAGGAGAGAACTGTACAGCTGGCCTGTTGCCATGGGGATAATTCATATTTTTACTCTCTGAATTGGAAAACATCACACCTAGTATTCACCCTTATTTTTGACGTTACCAGTGGGTGCAGTTACTTGTCATTAGGGTGGTATTATTTTCCATGGGCCCCTGATCTTAACAGCAAATCAGTCTAACAGACTACAAAGCCTTCTTTCAAAGGCTCCTGGAAAAACTCTACCTACTTTATATAATTTTTCGTGGCGAACTTTTGCTCAAAGTCTTATTCCTGCGCTGAATGAATGTGAAAGCAGCACGTTTTGTTAGCATTTCGAGGGCGAAAGTTCGGCAGGGTAGAATAAGGTCAGTATAACTTTGCTGAAGCTGGTGAGAGGTTCCTTGCCTTTTTGCTCCGGAGCATTTTGAAACCTCATCGAGCAAGCAGTGGAGGGATGTTAATAGTTCATTACTCCTGTTATG
>JAIEZT010001243.1:22050025-22137525 GCA_019594935.1 Periophthalmus modestus
CGCGGAGAGCAAAGAGCAAGTTCTGATGGTGAGAAGAGAGAGACATTAGTCCCACAGCAGGACCCAGAGTCTGAGACACGACACAGGAAATGAACCAATCAGAAGCATATGTGTGCACACGCCCAAACTCAAAGCAGTCTTGAGGTCCCAGAGTGGAGTGGGTCAACACAAACTGCCTCTTAATAGCATCACATCTCACATCTCACAAACTGTTGTTAGCTCCATGCCGTGCTTTGTGTTGATTCTGAGGTGACCCTGAACGAGCTGGAGTGGTGGTGACTCAGTTTGAGTGAGTGGACATGGGGAGGTTAGCACCTCTTTGACAGTGAGATCCCTGACCGTGACTCCAGCGTGCACAGCCCTCAGCCTGTTGTGACTGTGCTGGCCCTAATGAGAGGAGACATGTGACCAGTCAGAGCGTCTCATCGTCTCCATGTTCACCGCAGCACACTGTCACTCACTGCAGACTTACTGTGTGTAGACCGTGGCTCCACTGGAACATTTCATGCCAATGTTACACTAACTACTGTTGAACTGAACTTCTGTGACTTAAACTCATCCAGGAGTCCCTCTTTATTAAAGGAGGACAGTAGTGTCTGTGTGTGTGTGTCTCTGTGTGTGAACACGTGTGTGTGTCTCTGTGTGTGTCTGTGTGTGTGAATGTGTGTGTCTCAGTGTGCATGTGTGTCTCTGTGAGTGCGTGTGTGAGCGTATGTGCCTCCATGTGTGTCTCCTATGTTTTAGGAGTGTGTGACTGTGTGCTGTGTGTGTGTGTGTGTGTCTGTGTGTGTGTGTCTGTATCTGTGTGTGAATGCATGTCTCTGTGTGTGTCTGTGGGTGTGTGCGTGTCTCTGTGTGTGTATGTGTGTCTGTGTGTCTCTGTCTGTCTGTGTGTGTGTCTCTGTGTGCGTGTGTGTGTGTGAGCGTATGTCTCCATGTGTGTCTCTATGTTTAGGAGTGTGTGGACCATGTCTCTGTGTGTGTGTCTGTATCTGTAGGTGAATGTGTGTCTCTGTGTGTGTGTGTGTGTGTGTGTCTGTCTCTGTGGGTGTGTCTGTGTGTGTCTGTGGGTGTATGTGTGTCTCTGTGGGTGTGTCTGTGTGTCTCTGGGGTGTGTCTGTGTGTGTGTGTCTGTATCTGTGGGTGAATACGTGTCTCCGTGTATATGTCTGTGTCTGTGGAAGTGTGCGTGTCTCTGTGTGTGTGTGTCTGTGTGAGTGTGTCTCCTCACCCTCTGGTCTGTACTGGGCGATGATGGTGACCACCTGCCCCGCTCCTTTGAGAGCTGCTGCTGCCTGCTCATGAGTGGCTCCTCGCAGGTCTATGCCGTTCACCTGGAAACAAGTAAACTATTACTCCTCATAATATTCACACTACACTATAACAATAAAGACAAGAAAATACTTCTATCTTTTTTGAATGTGGACTGCAAAAAATGAGGGAGGGAGAGAATGAGGTCTGTGGCACTCTGATATGAAACTAAACTAAAATGTAAGAGACATACCAACACGTTCAGTTTTGCAATCCACATTCCAAAAGATCTTTGAAGGGAAGTGATCTTGTGAAATACAGGCTCCACTCCTTTATTCCTGAATCACTAATGTTTCTCTCAGTTTTTGATTTTTATACCATAAATTGCAAATACTTGATCAAATACCAAATAAAAAATTACCCAATTAGAGCAGATGTTTATGACTTCTCCATTTCCTGTGAAGAATTATTTTATTTTATTGTACACTATATATGCACTTCCTGTTTTTTCCTGTAAGCTTCCCTGTTATTATAAATAGTTTTGTTTTTTAATTTGTACTTTTTTCTGTTATGTACCAAAATAGGCACAGATGGTAGAATGGTGAAAGGCACTTATAAGGGGACTTTTGATTGGTTGTAATGCTTGAAAAGATATAATATTTGAACTGGAAGAGTTTTGCCTGTATAATATTTGTTCTTTCAAAAATATAATAAACAAACAAACAAATAAAATAAAATACTTAGTTCAGCTGAGTGACCTATCATATATCTGCATGACAAAAGTACGTCAGGGGTGTATGCTGTCATTTCACTGTTCAAGATAATATATTTTCAGAGGGAAACATACACATACACTATTTGTATTGCCTGCATATTATTATTATTATTATTATTTATTATTATTATTATTATTATTATTATTATTAGTAGTAGTAGTAGTAGTAGTAGTAGTAGTAGTAGTAGTAGTAGTAGTAGTAGTAGTATAGTATTATACAACAATTGCACACTTATAGTTATTGGGGTCTGTACGACAAATAAACATGTTTAAAAAGGATCTGTAACTGTATATTGTTGTCTGTTTTTTACATACAAAATGATTATAAAATGAGTGTGTTTTCCATAAAAATGTAATAAAAAAACTGAGAAAATAGACTTTGCCACAGTAGTGGAGTGTTAGCCTGATGATGATAATGATGAAATAACATAGTAAATAGAGTAACAAAGGATGACTGGATTTGCCTGTTTCCACAATACCCCATATTAGGCTGTTTTTTGATTGATGTTATAATGTTGTTTCCTCATCACAAACAGATCTGGAGTTGTGTTTTGCTTCATTCACATGTGTAACACAAAAAACTCTGCATTCTAGAAGAGTTCTTCTCTCAAACTGGAAACTCTCTGTTCTACCTTGTGATGTCATGTGACAATACAGGAAATCCTCCACTGTATTTTAAAACTGCATACACCTTCACTTGAATCATTTGGACCATTTCAGCCTTGGAAATGTCAATCTCAACTGAACTAAAGGTAAAAAGTACCATATTTTCACGACCATAGGGCGCACCGGATGATAAAGCACAGTTTCAGTTACGGGTGCTTTTTCTGCATTTAACACATACAAAAGGTGCACCGTTAGCCCAAGCTAACTCGTAACTCGCCCGGTGCTGCCTCCCAATCTTCGTAAAACTGTTCACAATTTTTACCCGTGCCTTATAATCGTGAAAATACGGTAGCTGTTAACTAGAAGACTACCACTTCATGACGTCACAAAGCAAAACTTTGGAGCTTTGGAGATGTAGATAACTAAAGAGGTCACTCAAAGAAAAACACAACCAAATTTTGTGTAATATAGGACTTTTAAACCATGACAAAGCTAACTGATATGAATGCATATTTTTCAGTTAACACTTTTTTTTTTTTAACATTGGGTTGAGTTGTTGGGGAGAGGACAACAGAGCAGAAGCAGCCAACCAAACAGCCCCAGATGTGAACGCACAAAAATCAGTTTATGGGAAAAAAAAAGCTGTGGTGCTGTTGGCCCCTCCTATGGATACCTGCACATCACACTAGTGAGTGACAACGCAACGCTGCCGAATCCTGTGAGTATCACCGCTAAGAAAATAAAATAGGAGAACGAAGTATATACAGAGCAATGGGCGTGTACCAGTGGTGGTGAAAACAGGGTTTGATTGGTAAAATGGCGTCTTAAAAATAAGTGCTTAAAAATTACTCAAACATGAATCACTCCAAATTACAACTCAGAGGGTAAATGAGATGGAAACATCTATAACATGGTTAAAAGCTCTGAAAAGTCGATTTTGCAGAATAAGTCTAATTTAAACCTTTAAGTAAAATTATAATCCAACTATAACATTTTAAAACTAGACAAAATTAGGAAAAAATGTTAGTGAAGTATCTTAAAATAATAAAATAAATTGATAAAAGACTTGTCATATGCATTTGAACATTTGAGCAAAAACTGGAAAATGAACTCCTTAACAAACACAAGAATTCCATGCATTTCCGAGCAAGTTTGTTGAGTTGTTAACACTATAAGGTTAACATTTTTTTTTTTTTTTCAAAAATAGGAAAAATGTAATTTTATAAAAGGACATTTGAACACTTAAATCATTACAATGTTTACAATTGGATCCCACTCAAAGACTCATACTGTACTTCAGATTCTTATGTGATACATGGTGCAGCCCTTTCGGTGACTATACTCAATAGGCAGAGGAAGAGTGAGTTATTCTTAGCCTTCAAAACCAGGCCAATGTGGGAACTTTAACTGCCCGCTCTCATCAGGGCAGACGCTGTGCTGAGGGGTGCCAAGTGATGTGCCAGTCTGTGCCATGTTGATGTAACTAAGTGTAGCATAGCGTATACAACAGTAAATGAAACAGATCCATGTAATCTGTGCGGTGTGGGCGGCCATCACTATTATCCATAATGAGGCGGGACACAGTCATTTCCTTTATGCTAACGCCCACTCCACACTGTTTATATCTGCTTACAGGGGTTAAGCTTACTTTTGTGTTTAGGAGATGTTATTTAAAGTTGTACTATGCAACTTTTCTCGTGGAGATCTACCACCTGCTTGTTTCCATGGAGATGGTATTCATTTGTCTGGAATGTTACGCAGTATAGCATTAATATATCTATCTTCCATGAATTCAATTACAGTTTTTTATAGCTTAAAAGTACCCTGAAAAAGATACTTTCTTATTGTGAGCGGGCTGCCTCTCCACAGATCTAACCAGTAACAATTTACGCAAAGCAATAACATCTTAAACTTAAAAACTTAAGTCCAGTACCTTAAACTTAAGTGATGGATGTAAGTGGCTCATAGCACAATATGTTTTTGTGTAAGAGATTCATGATAGTGGTAACATTTGGATCAACACAAAATCATGTTAAAAGATGTATTTGTGTACAGTAAATTGATGCCCATAAAACCAAAATGGCTAAGCATAATGCCGTACTGTTGAACCACCCAAAGTACATAGTGTGCTTTTTAAAAAATGCATTACTAAAACATTATAAAGTTTTTATTGAGTAGTTTACTCATGCAAGTTCTAACAGTTATTTAGATTATGAAAATATGGCAAAATACATCACAAAAAGTGAAAAAAGTGAAAATAAAGAGTGAAGTGGAAACATAGATAATAAATATATAGGTATAAAGGTATCTTTATTATGGTCAACGTAAAAATAACTCACCAAAACTTTGAAATAGCTGAAGTAGCAAACTCTCATACTTTCACCATATCAACTGAATCTGGTACCACTTAGGAAACAACTAAACTAGTACTCAGGTCACTACTTAATAAAGGGGTCAAGGTGTTGGGTATTATGTAGGTACTAAGTCTGAATCATTCTTAATAAACTATTCAGATGTTGTGTTTATAAAATATAAGACAAAATTTTAAAAAGTAATTTGTATATTTGTGCACAGTTTCTTCACAACATGAAAAAAGGGGGAATTATTAAAAGCTTCAGTGGGTAATGCTTAAGGCTAATAGCACAATACTGACTGGCATTTCTATAAGAAATTCATGGCAGCAAGTTTTTAAAACAGGTTAAAATATTGTATTGAAAATATATATTAAAATTATTTAAAATGAAATGAAATTAAAATGAAATGGATTATGAAACATTATCTTCACAACAAAAAATATTCTCAATAATAAATTGTTTTAATTTGATCAAACAAGGTACTATTTTCAAACAGATAATAATTGTTACGTGATACTATCTGGACTTACAGATAAGATCTGGTCACCTCTCCTCAGCTCTCCGCTCAGGTCGGCCGGTCCTCCAGCCAAGATGAACGACACAAAGATGCCCTCTCCGTCCTCTCCGCCCACGATGTTGAAGCCGAGGCCGGTGGAGCCTTTGTGTAGCACCACCTTCCGCGGCTCTCTGTACAGACAGGTCAGATAGTACATGAGGTCAGGGGAGTCTGTGGGCTGAAGCATGGTGGTACAGGGCAGAGACAGAAGAGACAGAGGAGACAGAGGAGACAGAACCAGGCAGGTGCTGAGATCCAAGCGTGAGTGAAGCTCCAGATACTGAGCTCCAGCAATGAGCTGCTCCACAGGGGACACTGCTCCACTTTAGCACCACTGTCCCATATTCAGGTCTGACAAGAGAGGAACCACTCTGCTTTGGCATACTACTGTTTTGATCAGTGTAGTTTCTCATTATCAAAGCCATTTAAACTTTCATTCTAAACTGTATGTATCCTGTTTAAAATAAAAGGTGCTACAATCACAACTAAACCTAGGTCACCAGAGCCTTAACCTTCAGATAGAGGACACATACAAGTTTTTCTCATTCTCAGTTTATGGAAAGGCCTCATGTGAAAGCTCAGAGCCTTCAGAATTCACACACTTAGCTGCAAAAGCTGCACTAGCACTGATTCATAATAGTCTGCAGGTGCTGTTGTTAATGTAGTGATCATTCAGGTCAGAGAGAGGCCTTTTAGGTTTAAACCAACTGGATTTTAGCACTGGAGCTGGCAAGCCAAATGAGAAACGCATGTGAGGTTAAACACAACATAATAAACAGGTCAATACTAAATCAGCGTTACAGCATTGTTATCAGTTAAAGCTTTGAATTGGCCTTGTCTGGCTTGTAGACACATTTGACTTAAGAGTTGTAGAGCTTTGTAGTAGGCATCAAGGACTCACCATGTTTGTAGTCATGAATAAATACTGAAGAACATGAAGGCAAACTGCTTCATCTGCTGTCCCACACTGCCATCTACTGGACAGTATAAAACCTACATATGCAGTGTGTGGCATACTGTTACCCCTTCCGGCGCTAGTGACATTTTATTCAAATATAAATATACATTAAAATGGCTGCTTGGAGAATACAGGAAGCATACAACAGGAAGCATACAGCATCAAACAGCACACATCTGTTCTAGTTACTTCTTAATTCTCCTTCCAGTAAAAACACCATAATGCACACAGCCAACAACTTCAATACTTGCTAGATGCTTCTGCACGTTCTCCCTGCGTCCTCCAGGAACTCCCCCGTCACTATAGGTCAAATCCTCCAGCTAAGGTAGTCCTGACCAAGACTAGCTCAAAATCTAGAGATGGGTCCCCAGCGCCCACTGCCCCTGACGGGTTTACCCAGCGGCTCTGAAGGATGGGTCAAATGCAGAAAACCAATTTGGACTTTAACCTGATTAGTAGATAAGTATTCAAAAAGTGTGAAGTATTCTGTAACCCAGGCAACAGTGCACTTTTAAAATAATGAAATATCAATTGGGGCTTATAGCAAAGTACTACAAGAATATTAAAAGCCATGTTGGTAGTTGGTCTCCCATCTCATAAGAGCCTCTCTCGTCTTTCCACTGCTGAATAACTCAAGAAGCAATCTCCAAGCTGCCAGCAGTGCCTCCTTACTGTTCGCCCCTGACTACCCCTCTGCTGGCCACGGTACCAACTCAGGCCAGGAAATATATGTACTAATCTCTCATTTTTACTCTCGCTGGAGGAGAATAAAAACATCACTAGAGGATGATTTAAGCTTCTCCGCAAAGCAAAACGTCAGGTGGTTTATAAAGAGGACATAAAACGTGCCCTTTCTAATGGATTCATTTATCTGCTCTTCCTTTCAACTCATTATAACCTATTAAATAATTCAGTTCCAGAGCTCAAACAGTGATACGTTTAGGCACTGAATAGACTAATATATCCATAACTTTATATGCATATCTTTGCTACATTGTGGTGACGGGTTCTTCATGGATGTCTATGGTGGAATGTTCAGCACGTACCATGGTGACACAAGGTACGCATTAGCAAATATAGCCAAAAAAAAGTTTTACGATTAGCTGAAAAATTTATTTAGACAGCACATTTTCAGGAGCCTGTGATCAAAACGAGCGTTCATGGTCCTGTTTAGGAGTTTGATTTTCAACAAAGAGGTGAGAGTGACTAACTGAAAAACTGCTTGCTAATGCTAGCTAGCTTGCAACTGTAATTTTATGATAACAGTACACATCAGCTCACCTATTGTAGAAATCACCTCTTTACGGTCAGATTGTGTTAAAACAAAGCTCAAATTAAAGTCTAACTTGAGTAACAGTTTCAGACAGAGCAGTGCCTTTAGTTATCTTCATACCCCCAGGAAATGTTGATGACGTCAGCTGCAGTATCAACTGTGTGCAGGAAAGTTTTAACTTGATATTTAACAACACCTTAATTAGTCTTAATAAAGCATGAACAAAGACTTAATTCATAATAATGAGCAAACCAAGTTAAGCATCATATTTATCAAAAAGAAAGTGGATGTGTTCAACAGACATTTTTTACTCGTAACAAGCACAGAATATCAAAGGGACCACCTCAGTAGCATGCAGCAATAGCATCACATGGACGTGCGAGAAAGGATGGAAAAAATAAAAGGGGAAAAAAAAAAGTCTATTTGTGATTTAATCCTTGTTTTGATGAGTCATAATGTGATTCAGATATTCACACAGACACCCACCCACTTCTCCTATTGGTCAGCCTCTTTCATTCATAGACTTAACCAATGCCTTAAAAATGGGGGGAAAAAGATAATAACAGAATGAATGAACAGGAACAAGAGGCTTAGACATCAGTTATCTCCTATTTATGACTCTATCCTCAGACCTAAGTCAAAACAAGGAAAACAATAGGGCTAAAAGGTGAGGGAGCACCCATTAAGGGCCTGAATGATTATGCTAAATATGACTCAGGCACAGTTCACACAGACCTAGCTAACAAACAGAAACATGTGTGTTAACTTCAGTGTAGTTAGCTCCTCCCTCCAGAGAGATATAAGCCAGTGTCCATCAGCAATTCAATCAGGACTTGGATGAACAGCGAAACATCTTTTCACTCTAAAACTTGATTTGAATTTTTGTTTGGCTACTAAAATTAATAGTTATGAAATCAAATTGTGAGCTTGGTTCTAAAAAATCTCTCTATTTTTTGTTTGGTCTATAGCTCACTCATAGCCACAATTCTTCTACCTGTGTTTGTGAATGATGAGCCTAAACATGAGCCTGAACACCAAGTGAGGACATAGGAAAACACAGCACGATATGAGATGGACACACAGACAGAAGCAGACACAATGAATATAAAGGGACCGTGAGTGGAACATGCTTCTTCACAGCACAGAATGGGTCTAAGGACACAGCGGAGGTGATGGAGTACCTGGTGAAATCCAAGTCAGGGTACAGGCTTAAGTGATAGTTGGGGAAGGGGACGGAGTGGAGCAGGCTTTTGTCGCCCTCTAGTGGGGAAAAGTGTCGGGGGGAGGGTGCTTTGTCACATAGTTTGTTCACAGTGCTGTAAACGGGCTCTGGAGGCCTATAGTGGAGCGGAAGACAAGAGCAGAGACAGGTTAGTGAATGGATACAAGGGACCTGATAGAGACGTGATGGGAGGGACGGAAATGAGACACAAAGGACACATATGGACAGAGCAACGATATAGACACACATAGGGACAGCAAGGAGGTAGAAAGATGGAGGTACACAAGACGTTTCACAAGGACAGTGTGGTGATTTTAAAGAGAGTTGGACTGAAAATGTGCGAGCAGACAATTTGTGCTTTAAGGAGAGTTTAAGGGTTTCATAAATACTTGAGTACTTTCTGGGTTGGGCTTACTGACAAAATTAATATCTCAATTTTTTTGGCTACATAAAAATCCAGACAGTATTTTAAAAAATGACTCTGTGCACAATAGCGACAACCTCACTGCTAGCATCCTGTCCAGTTTAATCTCTGAGGTTTTTGCAGAGTCACGCTAAAATAAATAAATATTTAAGGAAGCTGCGGGGTGGATGTTACTGACAACATGTTAAAAACTACACAAATAAAATTATTATAAAATGCTACTGTGCACAGAGTCTATTCATCAGGTTCAAGACTAGCATAAAAGTGAATGGACCATGAAATAAAAAAAAAATAAAACGTATATCCTTGTTTGGGAGATTCCACTAGATGTTTGTGTCTCTTTTGGAGTATTTGAAGATATTTAATTTAGCAAAAACAAAAGTTGTCTATCACTTTTCAATACATCTCACATCTCTGTTTTCTAAGTTTGTTCACATTTTCACAATCCAGAGGTGACTATTTCAATAAGTCAAAGACCCCATTATATATTTGCAGTATTTATTTCTAGTAACAAATATACTTACTACTATTGTATGTACTGTGGTAAGAAAATATATTTTATTAATATTCTTTACCATGTTTACTTCCTTTATGTGGTTTTGTGTGGTAGAGTTTATGTTTGAATTGTGTGCAGGGATGGGACAGTATGAAGTTTCTATGGTTTCATAAACATGTTTATATCGCTACTTAGTTCCGCCCCACTTCACCATGTAGAGATTTGGGAAAACGCAAAGCAGCTCCACTGAATACAGTTATGTAATACCACATGAATTTAAATAGACTGTTCCATCTTTGTTATTTACATTACATGCGGCATGATAGACCCAGTGGTGGAACATGATGTAGTACAAGTACAAGTAGTAGAGTACTGTACTTAAGTAAAACATTTTAGATATCTGTACTTTACTTCAGTAGATTTTAAAATGGATACTTTTTACTTGTACTTCACTACAAAAGCAGGTATCTGTTCCTTCTACTCCACTATATTTTTGAACAGGACTGAAATGTAAAACTAGTTTTTATTATTGTCTGAGACCTGAAAAGTCTGACGCTTTATTTTCAACACATTCATAATTTGAGCAAACAAAAATACTGTATACAAACAGAAAAATATATCAATTCTATTGTTTTGGTTGAATAAAATTCAGCTCAAATCTTTCTCAAAATCACCACATTTGAAGCCTTATAAGATCTCAAAATCTGCAAAAAATACAACTTACTTTTTACTCTTTACATTTTAAACAGGTACTTTAATACTTTTACTCTTACTCTACACTTTTACTTTAGTAGATTTCTTCATGTGATACTTTTACTTGAGTATTCTGTTGCTCCAGTATCTGTACTTTTACTTAAGTAACACAATTAAGTAGTTCTTCCACCACTGTTTATATAATATCACTAATCATGAATTTAAGTAGACTTCAGACTGTTCCGTCTTTGTTATTTACATTATTTGTACAGCTCATTGAGACCAGCAGTTATAAAGGCGAATATGGAGCCGAGTTTCGTCTGCGAGTATCACAGCAACCAAAAAAGCCAGGCTGTTGAAGGTAACACCCTTTCCCGTCCGCACCGCTGGTTTAGCAATGTTCATATCTTGAGTTACGGACACACTAGAGAAATAAAAATACCAGGCTCATGCAGAGCGGGTTAATACGAGCATTTTAAGACCAAAAGGA
The DNA here is from genome assembly GCA_019594935.1 of Periophthalmus modestus. NCBI lineage: Eukaryota > Metazoa > Chordata > Actinopteri > Gobiiformes > Gobiidae > Periophthalmus > Periophthalmus modestus. Next base: position 22,061,124 of record JAIEZT010001243.1, read on the forward strand.
GGAAACTCATTACAGCAATTACAGAGAGAGGGGAGACAATGTTTCAGTGTAAAGTGAATTGGAGTCGATGGAGCTAGAAGTGCGCCTACAATGACTTCCTATTTGGAACGCGGCAGCTAGCAGGTTAGCTATGTCCATATATATATACTGTCTATGGGTATATTGCAATTTTTTTATTCATTTTACATCTCATAAGGCAATGGACAGAATCACACTGAAAGAAAACATGAAAAAAGACACCAGAACTAGATGGAAGAAATGTTGAATGCCATAGAAACTCCATTTCAATGTAAAAAGGTGCATGCACAAGTATATAGGTCTGCTTTCTATTCAAAACACATGCTGTAAACAATATTATACATGCAAGCATCAACTGAAACAGAGCAGCTCACCTCAACTGGAAGTGGGAGTCATATCTGTGTCCGTCTCCATCGTCTAGTGAGGAATTTCTATGAGGATGGACACAACAAGTTTATACAGCCTCTTCGCCAAGTCATAACGTTGTATTATCGTTGTAGTTCAAACGCTGCAGAGACATCAGACGGAACAGGAACACACAGGAAACAGATAAGACAGGGCCATGCCAGAAATTCAGTTGCTGACATCATTGGCACGAATCATCGAAGTATTAGCTTATACGGACGGAGGAGAAGCTAATCGCACCCCACACTAATTGAGATTTTGGGCTAAAGACAGATCTGAAATTAAAGCAAGAGAGCTCAAGTGTGATAACTGTACAAGAGATTGTGTTGATGTTCTAAAATTTCAGATGGAGGGCAGGGGTCTGTACAACTCTATGGGAGAGTCACAGATTTTGAAAGAAATATATAAACGTAATGGCCTGCTCACATGTCCAGAACGCTGCTGCTCAGGTCCTGATTAGAACCAGGAAGTACGAGCACATGCGTCATGTGCTCAGGTTTCTGCACTGGCTTCTGTGGCTCAGAGAATAGACTTTAAAGCAGCTCTGCTTGTGAACAAGTCTCTCCAGGGCCCAGCATCAAAGTACATCTCAGACATGTTAGTGCCACATGAACCATCTCACACTCTGAGGACCTCAGGGACCGGCCTCCTGCTGGTGCCCAGAGTCAGGACTGAATCAGGATTAAACCAGGACTAAACATGGGGAATCAAGCTTTCAGTTTTCTGCAGCTAAAACCTGAAACAGTCCTCCTGAAGTGTGAGACAGGCCTCTACTTTGACCATGTTTAAATCCAGGCTCCAAATGGTTTTGTTTAGCTGTGCATATGACTGAAAGGTTTTTATTCTGCACTCTTCTATTTTAAAGTTAATTTTATGATGATTATTTATGTTTTTGATTTGTTTGTATTGTGTGTCTGTCTTTCTTAGTCTGTAAAACACTTTGAAATACTTTGTCTACTAATAAATACATTTGCCTTGCCAACATATGAACCGTTAATGCAGAAATTTCAACTTGAAAATTATTTGGCATTGGCTCCATAAACTTGCCATATTAATCTTATGTCTTAAGGTGCTTTCAGCTGACAATAATCACATCCTTGGTGTTGAATAACACCATGTTTTACTGAAGCTATTGTGTAAAAATATGAAAAAGATGATGAACATTGGGTCAGTTTTTAATTCATGAGGACAGGCCCCATAATATTAACCATACACCAGGTCAACACACCTGCAATCTGACAGTTAAACAACAAATTCCTCCTAAGAACTCTGACCGGTCTCCAGCTCAATTTCAAACTATATGTAATTATGTAATTATGTAATTTAGTGATGTCATATGTTAATACAGGAAGTGCTCCACCGTATTTCTAAACTCTATACACCTTCACTAGAATCATTTGGATCATTTTAGTCCTGGAATTTCCAATCTCTACTGAACGAAAGGTAGAAAGTAGCTGCTCACTTGAAAACTAATGCTTCATGACATCAAAAGGTGGAACAAAGCATTTTGAGCTTTGGAGATGCAGACAAACTAATAATGCAGCATTACTCAACGTGTGAATGAAACAAAACACCACTCCAGGCTGTTTTCGAGGAGGTAACAACATTATAACATGACTTAAACCTCACAAGAATTCATTTTGTGTAATATAGAAACTTTAAATGTGCTATATATATATATAAACTTGAATTCAATTGAAGGCAGGTTTTTACATAACTTTGCACAATATTTCACTGGTTCACACTTTTGGCCCGCCCTGATTCTATTCCCCCTCCACTCAAAAAAACACTTGAAGCGAGAGCCTATGATAACAGCACCCACTGAATTACACACTGTGGCCTTTTTTGACAATCGGAGCATCTTAAAGAGATAGATAGAGCCCATAAAGTCTTAAATAAAGAGCTGGGGCCATTTTATATGGGCTTATTCACTGCCTTAACGCCACCGAATATATATGCGTCCTTCAAGCCAGAGTAAGCTATTAATCACACTCACAAATCATACTCTTACATTAAAAATAAAGGGACGGGCTCAAGGCAACAGCGAGGTGAAGTTTTCTCTTAAATGTAGAATGTCACACCTACAACAATTTGTCCAGCTGACAGATTTAAACTTTGTCTTTTGCTTCAATGTAGAAAGTAGTAAGCAAGTTTTAATATCTTGAGAAGTTTTGGATTCACTTAATAATGATAATTACATGTCATTGTTGCAATTCGCAGATGGAGAGGAGCTGTTGCTAAATCTGGTGCAAAACATCCTGTCTTTTGTAAGGTTATTGGTTGAAGTAAACAAAACCTATTTAAACATTATCTTGAAGCCTCTGTACACAATTTTTTCCCCAAGTATTTGAGCAAAATGTTTCTTGCCCCAGTACAGATGTGTTGAATAAGCAGCTCTTGAGATCAAAATAAGTCTGCTGTCTGCATCTACTTATAAAAGGTGTTATTTTTCACTAATAAGGAAGTTTGTGTTAGCATGCTAGTTGCTGTTAGCTTAACTGTCAGGGTAAAACTCTGCTCTGGTCTTTGAGTTTGTAAACTCATCATGGTGAGTAATTAAGATACTCGGTTAGGTAAGTGAGAAATAACTTAGGACCACTGCAAACTATTTTAAAACTAGTTGTTTTTAAATGTTTAAGTTAAAATGAGGTACAGCCCCATGTTATTCTAGTTTCTCTATAATCTCTACTGAACTAAAGGTAAAAGGAGCTATTAACTTGAAAGGTGGAAGGTGGAAGAGAGCATTTGGAGCTTTGGAGATGTAGACAAACTAATAATACAGCATTTCTCAAACATGTATGAATGAAACAAAACACAACTCCAGGTATGTTTTTGAGGAGTTAGCAACATGACGACATGGCTTAAAGCTCACAGGAGTCAATTTGACGTAATATAGTAACTTTAATATCACAATATATTTCAGAAAGCATTGAAAACAGCCTGGCTTGTACTGAATATAAATCATTTGTCAGGAGAACAACCAAACTGTTCCCGGAAGACTACTATAGCAGCTCTTGCATGTTTAAAATCCATCTTTGGGCCTGATTGGGTTGGCGAGGGGCAGACGGTGCAGAAGTTTGGGCAGTTGGCCTGGTTTTTCCTGCTGCATCATTTAAACAGAGTGAAGCAGAAATGAGTCCGACAGTCAGACTGCATCAGAGCCAACCATGACCTTGGAGCGACCCTCTCGTGCTATTAAGATTCAGGGAGGAGACTGTACAGCTGGCCTGTTGCCATGGGGATAATTCATATTTTTACTCTCTGAAATTGGAAAAACATCACACCTAGTATTCACCTTATTTTTGACGTTACCGTGGGTGCATACATTGTCATTAGGGTGGTATTATTTTCCATGGGGCCCCTGATCTTAACAGCAAATCAGTTCTATACAGACTACAAAGCCGTTTTAAAGGCTCCTGGAGAAAACTCTACCTACTTTATATATATTTTAGTGGCGGAACTTTTCTCAAATTCTTCGCTGAATGAATTGAAAGCACGGTTTTGCAGCATTTAGAGGCGAAAGTGGGCAGGGTAGAATAAGGTCAGTATAACTTTGCTGAAGCTGTGAGAGGTTCCTTGCATTTTTGCTCCGAGACATTTTGAAACCTCATCGATCAGCAGTGGAGGGATGTTAAGAGTTCATTTACTCCTGTTATGGCTGTTTGCCTTAAGCTGATTAGTTAAATAAACATCAATCTTTAATGTATTGAGTCATTTTATTAGGACTATAGCAGATTTAAAGGAGAGGGGAGGAAGCACTGTGTCAGCTTGAGTTTTGGGAGTGGCTGGACGGCCTAATTTGCCTTTTCACTTGTGAAGATGCTGTTTGCTGTAGATTAGTCAATGTACAGGCCATGTCTATAGTGGACCAAGAATTTTTTTGTACAACTATGGGGTCATTATTATAGGAGTATAGACAAACCGTTCTTAGCAAATAAAAGTCATCAATACAAAATTAAAATTCAAGTACCTATCTAGAGATTCATCAAACAATTATGCAATTTGTCTCAGTAATAATGGGTCTAATAATAATAGTAAATTGAGATGTGCAAAATTGACTGATGCGATAACTGGGGCTAGATTGTCAACATTAAAGGGCCTATATTACACTGTTTCTGATCAATGTTATAATGTTGTTTCCCGATCACAAACATATCTGGAGCTGTGTTTTGTTTCATTCACACATGTTTAACACATAAACCCTGTGTATTTAGGCTGAGTTCTTCTCTCAAACATAAAACACTCGGTTCCAGTTTGTGATGTCATGTGGTAATACAGGAAGTGCTCCACTGTGTCTATAAACGCCATACACTTTCACTTGAATTATTTGGTTGATTTCAGCCCTCAATTTGCCAATTTCTACAGAACTAAAGGCAAAAGGAAGCTGTTGAAAACTACCATTTCATGACATCTCAAGGTGGAGCATTTTGAGGTTTGGAGATGTAGACAGACTAATAATAAAGTGTTACTCAAACATGTGTGAATGAAACAAAACACAACTCCATTTGTGTAATATGGGCCTTTAAAGAATAATCAGTCCTCTATATTACTGTGAGCCCCATACACAGACCACGTTATAGTTGCTAACTATTGCAGCTATTGCTAACTCGACAGCAGGTGAAGTGACACAGACTCAGAACTCTGCTCGTTAGCACAGTGCTAATCTGTGAGGTCATTAGGAGCGCACATCGGCCCAGAGCAGACACTAAACCTCTTAACTCCAAAGAGAATGGACCCATAATCCTTCACTCTACAGGCTTTAGGCAGGCTCCTCTGTTACTCTCCAAAATGAGCTTTTGTTATCAGCCCTTGCACAGTTTGTTTGGAGAATGCAGTGTGAAAACCAAAATATTTGTGAGCGCCGCAGCAATGACGTAATCTACGACGACCATGAAGCAAAGAGGATTTTATGATTTCTGATATTTGTTGAACAGTTAGTTACTCACAAAGTACTTCTGTGAGTGTGTCGTTGTGCACACAGACCTGTCATGATAATCGCTATATCGACATTTTGTTTAATACACAACAGATGGAACAGTAATCTTTAGGTGTCAAAGTTTAATGTGGTTCAATTTTTTTGTGCTAATGGGAAACATTTTGTAAATTTTCTGTTCTGGAGCCGTAGAGAGTTGAATAAATGTTTTCTAGGACCCATTGCAGATTCAAACTATTTAAGTGTTTCATTCTGCAGTTTATTTATTGTAGCTCATGTTACATTATTGTACATTTAGAGATTTTTGATACTTCTATTTCAGATGTTTTAGTGTCTGTCTTATAAATTAGCTTTATCGTTTATTCTGCATATTTTCATTGACCAAAATATATAGAAACACACTGTGGACGGCAGACTTTAGTAAGAAGACTGTAAGAAATGGCCTGTTTGGTTTAATTTCTCAGATGAAACAATCGCAAATTACAAAACAGCAAAACCGCAAAAACCATGGGAAAAGTCCAGAGATTTTCACCCAGCCAATAAAAATCTGTCCACACTTTTATAAAACAAGAGAAATAATGATGTAGAAAATGAAGCTGGTTCTTTCCATCAAAACAAAAGTGACGCTACCACAGCGCTGCACAGAACAGAGCACGTCTCTTAACTTTTCACCCTAATCACGGCGCTATTGTGTGGAACTCTGTTGCCCCAGGCAACATGAAAAATAATGGGTATTTTTTCAGGGTGAAGGAACAGAGAAACAAAAAAGTATTTGTCAAAGTAACTCAAACATGACAAAATATAAAGTTTGACAAACGATATGATACAATCAAGGTGTATGTTTTTCTAAATATGAGTTTGGACTACAGGGGAACACAGGAGGGAGGGGACACATCTACCTGTCTAGAAGTCTGGTAGGAAAGGTAATTACCGTAAGAAGGAAAAACCATCCAACCTGTTTATATCCTCTTCCCCAAGTAAGTGCTTAGGGAGGGGGGAGTAACTGCCGGGGGAGATTGGGGGGAGGCCGGACTTGTACTCCAGAGTGCCAGTGTTGATAGGAGACGAGATATGGTTTTCCATGGCTGGAGAAAATGCTGTGAAGAGAGAAATACAGGATTTATACAAATAGTGTTTTATGCATAAATAAAACTCATCTAAGATATAGACACAAAAGCAGTGTACTCACAGTGTGTGATATCAGGAGGCCCATAGGGATCTGATAGGTACACATTGGTGGGTTTGCCCACCTTTAAATACACCACGTCCGACGTGTTTTTCAAAATGGCGACAGCCTCTTCGTGAGAGACTTCCTCCAGGCTGTAGTTGTTGACCTGCACAGAGAAACAGCTCAGAGAACAGCTCAGGCTTTAGTTTGTATTCTCTTAAACTGCACTCAGAGCCACGGCTTCTCTCGTGCATGAGCCCGGACTGAGACAGATGGCATTCAGCCGAGATCCCAACACTGGGAGCTCATTTAATTAAGCGTCAAGTGAAGTAGGGCGCCATCCTCTGGACAAATATGGCACTAAAACTCTCTCTGCACCCACTTCAACTTAGCAATGTAATAGAGTCCCAACAATATAATTCTGTCAGTTAATTATTCAGACTGAAAACACAGGAAGAAAACTGCCAGCTACAGACTTATTGCTAGGGTGATACAGAGCCCGGCCCGGGTCCTGCTCTCACAAAGTAACAAGCTTGTTTTTATCCTGAGGTGCCCTGGAGAAGCTGACAGGTTTATATGCACCGTCTGCACTAACGGCTGATAGAAAGTGAACTTGGAATAAATTTTAATGTTTTAAAAAGTCAAAAATTATTGTATTTTGCTGGATTTACAGAAGTAGCAAAACAGTGGGTGCATAAACTATATATATAACTATTTTATCAGAGTTTTACATACTTCCTATACACTTGAGCCACAGTTTGAAGCCTTCTATAAACATTGTGTTATTTACCATTAATAACCGATCGCCAACTTGTAATCGGCCATCTTTCTGTGCTGCTCCTCCATCGATGATCTTTGTCACGTAAATACTGTTATCTCCTGGAATGTGCTGGTTCCCCACTCCACCTGCAATACTGAAGCCGAGCCCTGTGTGGAAATACAAACTGGTTATTTCTATAGTCGTGGGTTTCAGGCACACAGATTCCTTCCTGTTGTGAATGATTTGCCATGGCAACGCAATGCAAATAAAAAATATTATATCTTTTGAATGGTGGAAAGGTCCTCACAAAATCACAGAAAGGAATCGTTTGCCTGATACCCAAACACATCACAACATTTTACAATCCCAATAGTTTAAACTGAGCTAGAGACAGGCCAGAATGCTTTGGTATAATTTGCTGGTCTATGGTTCATATCTGAGTAATGACTTAGTTAGTCTCTTAGTTACTTAGGATTAGATCAATGGGATTTTATTCTTTCTTTTTCTTTCTATTTTTATTTGATAGAGACAAGTCTGTACATTAGACATGTAACATACAGCATTTATAGCCATGGCTAATTTGCAGTGTCTGTCACTAAAAGGGCTTTAACAAAAGGAAAAAACACACAGCGTTCACTTTATGACTGACAATATACATAGGCAGAAGCAGACATGTCTGACTTCTCTTTAAGACGCGTTTAAGTCCATGTTTAAAACCAGCCCAGTCCTGGTCCAGTTTCAGCTCAGGGCTTTGGGAGATCCAGAGTTTAGGGCCCTGGACAGAGAATGTGGACTGCCCAAAGGATGTTGTTGAGCTCCTTCCCATTCCCACTGTGATGGACCCACTGCTCTGAGTAGGACTATGAGCTCACTGAGGACATCTCGAGAAAACGGTTCTTCAGTTATAAGAACTGGTTAAGACTGGTTGTCTTTGGATATACACTACCAGTCAAAAGTTTGGATATTCAATGTTTTTTTGGGTTTTTTTTTTTTTTTTTTTTTTTTTTTTTTTTTTAATGTAGAAAGTAGTAAAAAAAAAAAGATTCATACGGAAGAAATCAAATATATGAAGCAAGATATATGGAATTATGTAATAAAGAAAAAAACTTAAACAACTCTATATTATATATTTTCTACAAAACAAAAGGTGGCTATTTTGAGAATTTGAAAATAAAATATTTAAAAATATATATTTAGTTCAGTTATTTCACTTTTTTATTTGCTACATAATTCCATATATCTTACTTCATATATTTGATGCCTTCTATGTGAATTATATAGTAAAAATAGAGGAAAAAATTGAATAAGAGGGTGTATCCAAACTTTTGACTCAAAATGTACACTGCGGCAGGTGATGACAAATCCTTCAACTTTGAAAAGGTGTTCCTAAACACCTAAACTCTGCCCACAGCCATTTTTCAAATAGAGTTGCAAAACTGGGCTGTACCTGGAGAGCTTAAGAAGAGAGTGAGAGGAGGGGCGGGGTCTGGGGGTATAAGGAGCAATGTGATTAGTTGAACATTTCAAGCTCCGCCCCTGCAGCCAGGTGTTTGTAACCAGAAACACCTGGATGTGATCAGTCCAGCCTAGTGTGATGTCATTTACTACTTGAAATTGCTGGAGCCAGGTCACACTCATTTATATGTTTTTGAACAGAAATCTGCAAATTTACCTAGTTTGGACTAAAATTACCAAAAAAAAACCAACCAACAAAAAATCACTAGGAACAGTAGACGATGCTATTAACACAACATACACAGAAATTTGTAGTGAAAAAGTGTGTATGTGGGATCCAGAATACACATGTCTTCAATACTTTACAAAGATGTGAGTCTAGTCACTGGTGATTTTAAATGGGTGTGATTGACCAGAGACACGTTTGGTATTGGAAATAATAAAGACAAAAAAATAAAAAATAAAATAAGAAAAGATATCACAGGGGGTTGAAAAACATCATGGATGTCTGCAGAATTAATGGGCAAAGCACTGAACTCTTTTAATTTGAAGTTAGAAAAATTAGATTTTATTTTAAAATCATAGGTGACCAATGAGCTCCTTTGTTACACGTGTCACAGAAAAGAAATAATTTGATTGGACGTTCACATTTAACCGGGCTTGAGACGCAACCACAGACTGTATGAAGAAGTGGCCTAAGTGAGTGCGACGTCACCCATAGCGTTCAGCTCCAGTCAAATGAAGCTCATCGAGGCTAGCAGGTATAGGTGCCAATTTGGAGTCGAGTTCCAACTGCGAGTATCATAGCAACCAAAGAGCCAATCCGGAGCTCTTAGGAAAGCTGTCAATCAAACCTGTTGCTAACATTAGTGGGAGCCGCCTCGGGGAAAGAAGGCACCTTATTAATGTTCATACCTTGAATTATGGACAAAATGGCCGAAATAAAACACCAGGATAATGTAGAGTGGGATAATGCGAACATTTTAAGACCAAAATGATGAGGCTTACTGCAGCAATTACAGACAGACAAGCGACAATTTCTCAATGTAAAGTGAATTGGAGTCAGAGTCGATGGAACCAGAAGCGTGCCCATGCTCACTTCCTATTTGGAATGCGGCGGCTAGCAGGTTAGCTATGTCCATTTATATATACAGTCTGTGGACGTGGATGGAGGACTTGGGGACCAAACTAATACCAATCTGTATAAAAAACACAGAGAGATATGGATTTGGTAAATGAGTGAATAGAATAGAGATACCTTTTGGTCCTTTGACGAGTTTGATTTCCAGGATGGTCTCGAGCATCGGCCTGCGTCTCCTCACATAGAGCCGCACAATGGAGCCCGCCACCTTCAGTGCCTCCACGGCTTTACTGTGGGACACTTCAGACACGTCAGCGTCGTTCACCCTCAGGATGCAGTCATTTACCCTGGAGAGGAAGAGGAGATGAGGAAGAGGAGATGAGCTGATGACAATAATTACTCATCATTAAGTGCAGCGCTGGTCTCACACTGTTTCATGATCTCATGCATTTTTTCTCGAAATCAGTCATTTTTTATTTTGTTCAGACATAAAACTAAATTGATGGTTGATGTCGTTGTAATGGAATAAACTGTAACTTTTAAAAGGATTTATATTCAACAGACATAAAACAAAGGCATAGATTGTTATCTGTTGACAGTTTAATTGTCATTTTGTGAGAGAAGATGGTTTATTATAATTATTGTATTAGGATTGTCAAAAGTATCAAAATCACATATTAATTGATAAACTAGACAAAAACAGAAGTACGATACTAAAAAAAAATCTTACAAAGGCATAGAGTGATTTTACTTTCTGAAGATTTAGTGAGCAGGATTTTCAAATTTTAGTATTGTGACAATATTTTCATGAGAGCAACAGTATTCAGTTGGTAGAGTTTTTTAGTATTTAGGTTGTTTGAATCCTGTCACTGGTTGAGCAACAGTATGATGCACAGGCTTGCGGTGTGATTCCAGCTCCCGCAGATGAACGCTGTCGTTGTGTCCTTGCAAGACACTTACCAAAACTGCGTACATAGAGGTAAACTTAGCCCGAGCCCGAGCCCGACCCGATACCCGAAATTCGGGTCGGGCTCGGGCCTGATCATTGCTACTGATCGGGCTTCTCTCTCGCTGACTTTTTAAAAATAAATAGGATAAAAATGTCTAAAACGTGAAGATCAAAATTGTGACCAGATGTCTGACTCTTACGTGTTTTGGTTCGGTGCGGTGCGTGAGCGTGTTGAGAGAAACCGTGCCAATGCATGTGTGGCGTATGTGGTTCAAGTTTCAATGAGCCTGTAGCTATTGTGACATGTTATTACGGTGCAGTTCACTATAAATAAGGAATACTTTTTTGCAAATAAATAATTTGGGCAAGGGCGCTGTAATGTAGTGCTATTTCAGTTGGCAGAGCCAGAGCACGTGAACGCCGCCCTCTTAATAATCTTCCCTCCGCAAGTCCCATCTATTTTGACCTGCTTCGCTGAATGTGTCAATGTGGCGCTTTGCTTTCATACGAGAGCAAAAAGACTGGCACCTCGACCTGAGCAGCATTTGAATGTGTCACTGATGATGTCAAAGTCAAACATCTACTCACAAATAAAATATGAAATTTCGGGTTTGATTCGGGCTCGCTCCTGAAATCAAGATTGAACGCTGGCGTTGGTCCGGGTCGGGCAAATACCCGCGGGCCACGGGTCGCCCTGGATTTTTTAGGCCCGATCTTACCTCTAGCGTACACTGGTGTATGAGTGTGTGTGTGAATGGGTGAGTGGTTCCTAGATGAAAAGAAGTTTAAGTGCATTGAAGGTGGAAAAGTGCTATATAAAAATGCAACCATTTACCATAAGATGCTAATAATTTTGAGAGCTTTTTTCAGTGCCAGCCCACAACCCATTTTAATCGATTAATTAATGCACAAGACGTCATTTTTGGCAGCAGCATTACTTAACCATTTTTCTATTCATGGCTTTCAGCTTCAGTTATACGCAACATTCTGAGGACTGTTCCCATTCAACAGACAGGATATTTAGTTTTTTAAGTTGCTATGACAACGATTGCACTTTACAAGTCAGAAAAATAGTCACCCAGAATATTGCGTGAGCATTTTATTATGTTCAAACAGTAGTGGCGTTTATGCTGCACAGCTTTGGTTTACAGAATGTGATTTTTACTCTCCCTCTGGACATATGCATATGCCAGTGTGTAGTCATCGGCAGTGGACCATGTTTACATACAGTGGTGACCTGTGAATCACGAGACGAGCGTTTAGTTCTGAAAATAACATCTGCGGCATACATACACACATAGATAGACTGTGTATGACTGTGGATGGGGGAAAGCATGAGGGTACAAGGGGATAAAATCAGCCCAGTTTGAATCCCCCCGAGCAGAAGACCAAAACATCCACAGCCTGGCTCTGAAGGACAGCGGTCTCCGGGGGGCACACAGGGACCAGCTGAGACCCTCACACTCATACAAGCTGCACTAGATTTGGAGGGAAGCAGAGCGGGAGAATCTGTGTAAGACAGATACTAACACAAAGAAGATATTTACCATATGTACAATTGACATCACAACATTCTATAGGCCAATGATATTTAATACAGGTGGAAGCATTTAAAATTAATATCAGAATGCAGTTTGTTGTAACACAGTGAGTTCTTGGGTCTAGTTAATAATAGAAATAATCAGGTTCAACATTTCTGTGTTTATCTTTTAGATATTTCATGGAAAAGTACAATATAATCAATAAGGAAATCTGGCTCTTGTCCTCATTTGGGAGTATGACATCACAACATTTTAAAATTTGAAAACCACCAACATTTTTTTTCAGTATGTTAGTCACTATCTGATCCATACAGACTTTAAAACAGGGGTGGCCAAAGGGCAGGGCAAAGTGGGACCCACAGGTCAAACAGGGCCCTAATTTGGCCCACTAAGGGGCTCTGACATTTTAAAAATAATCTATTTTGATTTAATTTTATATTGAAAAGAGGGTCAGCAGATGAGAGAGAGGCCAATCCTGTCTATTTCTTACTAGTTAAAGTGAATGAAATCATATATTTCTTTGCAGAAAAATATTTTGAAGGCAAAGGTTCGGCCTTTGACCCACTAATGCTCATTCATTCTGGCCCATTGAGGTAAAAAATGTGGGCACCGCTGCTCTAAAATGTGCCAAAAGACTTATAAAAGCAGCAGTATCATTATTAAAATCAAAATGTGAAATGAAGAGAAAATTATCTGTGGTTTTAAATCTAGTAACTCTGTTAAGATTCTGTTGCTGTTATGAGCTTTACAAAATATTATAGTTTGCCTGCAATGTTCCACAGTGTGAAATTAAACTTTTCTCCATGGAGACAAGCAGGTAACACTAACCAAGTTATAGGTCAGATCTGTGAAGTGCAGACCCTGCTCTTTAAGGTCTAGATGCATTAAAAAACACCTCTAAATGAATAACTGCAAGATGGAAAAAAGTTCAGATCCATACTGTGGAACATTCCAGGCAAAGCAGTAGCATCTCCATGGAGCAGGTGGCAAACTGCTCACCAGAAAAGTTAGTCCACCTTTAAAATGTTTTACTTGACATATAATAACACAACATCGCATAAGACAGTAGTTATGGGATACTACTGAAATTTTGTGTTGTGATTATCATGGCCAAAATAATTGTGATTAATGATTATATCACAAAAATGACTAAAGTTGCTGACAGTTTAAAAAATGTATGGATATGAATAATTATAATGTTATGAATAAGTTCCATATTTAAAGAACTTTTATATAATTGTACTTGTTATCAGTGAAAACAACTGTGATCTCCAACATTATGGATAAGCAGGATCATCAACCGAAATTTGGGGGTTTGGGGGTTTGGGTCAAGAAGCCTCACAATTCTGGGCCCCTAAGATTCTGGGGCCTGGGGCAACAGACCTATTTGTCCCCCCCTGCTTTCTTCTCACGATTATATAAAATGTCCCACAAATGATTATTGTGTACTCTTTTTATCACAATTAACGATATTTTGTTTATTGTCCCATCCATCTAAGACAGCAGACATTTTCTGTAGCCAACCAGCTCTGAGAACACTTAAGCCCTGACAGCAGTTACTTGAGTGGAGTGGGAACATTAAGTATTCTCAGGCCCTTTACCATCCCAACGCTGCGACAGGAAGTGAGTCTACCTCCATGTTACTGGAGCAAATCCCCATCGCACCGGCTCCACTCCCAGCTCAGATTAGACCCCTCCATCCATAATGCATTAGCCCCACTGCCCACCTTGGACTGAGCGAACATCAATTAACTTAAGTGTGAGGCTTGGTTCACTTCTCTGCAGTCTATGCCAGATTGACGCTGTGCCTGCATTACATCCCTCTAGCATCTACGATCTGACAGTAATGGTCCCGACAGGAAAACAACGGCTGGCTAGCTACCAAAACTAGCATTATCCATCACCGAGGCATAAAAGGGTTAGCACGCCAAAGCTAATGATGGTATGGCAAAAGGGTGTACCTGAAATCCTTTTACTTAACAAGGCAACTTTCATGTCAATTAGAAATGTCTAAAATTTGGTAACGCTTTAAAATAACTACACCTTAATTAACCTTAAAATACCGTAACTCCTACAGATTGTATAAAGAAGTGGACTGAGGGAGTGTGACGTCACCCATAGCGTTCATCTCCAGTCAAATGAAGCTCATCGAGGCTGGAGCAGTTACCGCGAGTATCATAGCAACCGAAGAGCCAACCCCACATGTTCACATCTTGATTTACAGACAAAATAGTGAAATAGAGTTGGTTAATACAAACATTTTAAGCCCAAAATGATAAGGCTGACAGCAGCAGTTACAGAGAGAGGGGTGACACTTTTGCAATGTAAAGTGAATTGGAGCCAGAGTCCATGGATCCAGAAGCGCGCCCATGCTCACTTCCTATTTGGAAAGTACCGTCTAGCAGGTTGGCTATGTCCATTTATGTCGTAACCCCTTCATGAAGTAGTTACAAATTCATTACAATTTCGTACATCAGTTGTAATTAACTATTAAAAAACTGTATGTTATGGGGAGAAATACGGGTCCCTTGTGCAAATTATGTTCTTTAAATCACATTGGTACATTTAACCATATGTTTTGTGAATCTTCACCAGAGCTGGATTTCTGGCGACGGGTTGTGTCTAAGCGCTCTGTGTTATTTCATGTAACCCTGTAAGCCCTGTTCAGCGGGCTTGCTCAATTTAATGTATCTCTCCCAAGTCAAATGTAAAGTTGTCAAGCATTTTTTAAATACATTTTTCATAATTGCTGTATTTTCTGGAAAATATCTATCTATCTATATGTATCTATATCTATTTATGAACTTCTGAAAGTACAGTGATTGTGATTATTACTGTAAAATCTATTTTTTTAAAAGTTAATCACAAAAACATCTAAGTACTTCCTAAGCCTGAATCAGTCTTAATAAACTATTTGTACATTATGAATCAAGTCTTTACTTAAGTGGCTGTGGCTTTCCAAGCATTTGACCACAATGTGACTATCCCCAGTACAAATGTCTGGTTTAAGCAGCTCTTCAAGTCAAAATAAGAGCGCTGTGTGCTGTCTGTATCAAACTATACGGTGTGTCATTGTCCGAGAATCAGTAAGTGCATGCTGGTTGTTGCTAGCTTTACAGTGACATGAATAATTAGAATGCTAGGAAAACATGAAATAAACAAATTCTGTTTTTCACATTTTAAAACGGTAAAAATCGCTACAATACTCAAATAATCCAAACCCCAACCTTAACCAATCTAACAATGTAGCTATCATAGATTATTAACTTCTCTCCATAAAAAATGTCATTTTTTGACCCTGGGTGTGTGCCAAACCTCCAATCCGGCTGCAGATAGACTCACTAGTAAAAATCAGGCATCTTTAAAGCCAATTTAGGTGCAGTTGTTATAAAGTGGTGCTAAAACCCATATCCCACTTCATCACAGTCTAAGGTCTGTCTATAAACTGCACTCTAAACATTACATAAGAAAACTCTTTACATTATTCATGATGTACAGGCTCACAGCATTTTCACCTATGTTTTCCATTTATGTTTCACAAGCTTGAAAACAGCATGGCCTTTCTCTGTGTTATTGATTAAATGTTGGCGAGTTCTGTAGACTGATAAACATAGTCCTCGTTTATGATAATGTAAATGTTATATACCGTTTAAAGGGCCCATAATACACTATTAAAAAAAAATATATATATATCTATGTTATGAAATCTGTGTAAACCCTCAGTCGTCCAGGTCTGATCCGTAGCAAAAGACGAAGTTCAAATCTGTCAACTGGACAAATCGTTGTAGGAGTGAAGACGTTTCGCTGCTCATCCAAGTCGCTTCTTCAGTTCTGATCAGATTACTGGAGCCCACTGCCTTATATCTAACTGCAGGGAGGGGCTAACTACACTGAAACTGTAAACACCTATTGTCTCCAGTTTCAGCTGAAACTACCCTATTCAGCCCTTAACGACCCGCTCCAGTTATGTTTCTGGGGAGGCAACAACATTATAACATGGCTAAAAGCTCACATGAGTCCTTTTTGTGTAAACTGCTTGACCAAATTCCCATATAGAGGTAGGCAATATTGACAAAAATTAATAGATAGATTATTATTATTATTATTATTATTATTATTTTATTATTATTATTATTATTATATTATTATTATTATTATTATTTATTATTATTATTATTATATTATCATCATCATTATTATTATTATTTTTTTTTAGTATACAGATAACTATATTTTTTATTTCTGTGGTATTGTATTTTTCATCTGTAGTCCCGTGGCGTATGTTGTCAGTCTATGTCTTTAAATGTTTTGGTTGAGTTTAAGTACGTGACAGAATGTGAAATTACTTTAAAATTACTACAAATATAAACATAAATATACACGTATACCCTTATCTGGACGTTTACAGCATGCAGTTCTTGTTATTAACTATTTACTCAATATTAAAATTTTGCATATCTTACAACAACATTGTTTTTCTATAAACTGCCCCCCTGTATTCCTCCATGTAACCCTAAACCTGACACATAGGCGCTGTTTCCCTTGAGAAAACCCTTCACCCCCTCTGTGATGAATGAGCCTGGATTGTGTCCTTGTTCTTTGATAAACTGCAGAAGGATCCACACATCTGTGAGTTTAATAAGGCTCTTACAGGCGGAGGCTCGCGTTAGGCTGGAGCTGTTGCTATCAGGGCATCAGCTCACTATAAGATCCTGTTCCATAGAGGGCGTCTGGGCTGGTGCATTGAAGCGAGATTATAATTAAAGAGGAATGCTTGGGAAAGTAGAAGAAGAATTAACACTATAATGAGGATGTTATGTTAATGATTTTACTTGTTCAAGGCCCTATATTATGGAAAATTTACTCTTGTGAGCTTCAAGATGTGGTATAATGTTGTTGCCTCCTCAAAAGCACCTGAGTAGTGTTTTGATTCATTCACACATGTCCGAGTAACCCTTTATTAGTCTATCTACATCTCCAAAGATCAAAATACTTGTGATGTCGTGAAGCGGTAGTTTTCAAATTAACAGCTACATTTTACTTTTTGTTTAGTAAAAATGGGTAATTCCAAGGTTGAAATGATCCAAATGATTCTTGTGAAGGTGAATGGAGTTTAAAAACACAGTGGAGCACTTCATGTATTACCACATGACATCACAAGGTGGAACAGAGTGCTTTCGGTTTGAGAGAAGTGTGAATGAAACAAAACACAACTCCAGGTATGTTTGTGATGAGGAAACAACCTTATAACTTATACCAGAAAATAGTCTAATAAGGGACCTTTAATTGATTGAAAAGAAGGTGTACAAGGTCAAATCAATGCTTGGGCTTCAATGCTTGCCAATATTGTATTCATGTCTACTCATATGCAAATTAACCCACTTTGACAAGCTGTTTAAAGAGGCTTTTGGGTATTTAGATTTTGAACAATCACATGAGCATAATCATTTCATATCTTGTGCATTGGAAAAGGCAATACTGGCCTAAACAACTTAACAATAGACACACTGAGTCTGTTAATCCCTTGTTTGAAAATGATGAAAAGCCCTGGTGGCATTTTACCATAATAAGCGGCAACTAGCGGCACTGCTCTGTTTGAAGCTCTATTACTAAAGTTAGACTATAATCTGAGCTTCATTTTAACACAATCTGATCATAAAGAGCTGACTGGAACTACAGCAGATGAGCTGGTTTGTGCTGTTAAATAACTCACACAAATAACATTACAGTCACAACTGGCATTAGCTAAAAGTTTTTCAGTCACTTTTATGTTTTCTATTGAAAGTAAAACACCTAAACAGGACGTGGAATGCTCATATTGATCACAGTTTCCTGAAGAGGTGTTGTTTAACTCCATTTTGTATATCGATTTTGGATATTGACACCATATTCGATCTATCAAACGGCTTTCCATGACTTTTCAGCATAGACTGTATATATGAATGGACATAACTAATCTGCTAGCAGCCGTGTTCCAAACAGGAAGTGAGCATAGGCGCACTTGCCGCTCCATTTTACATTGGAAAACTGTGGCCCCTCTCTCTGTATCTGCTGCTGTCAGGCTTGTCATTTTGGTCTTAAAATGTTTGTATTAACCCGCTCTACATGATCCTGGTGTTTTTATTTCACTATTGTGTCTGTAAATTAAGATGTGAACATTAATAACAGACAAATCAGGTGCCTTCTTTCCCTGAGGTCGCTCCTGCTAGCATTAGCAACAGGCTTGAATCACAGCATTGAAAAGCACCGGTTTAGCAGGGTTTGGGGGGACGGGCGTTACCTTCAATAATCTTGCTCTGGATTGGCTCTTTGGTTGCTATGATACTCCTGATTGCAATTCCTAATATGCAACTTGGCTCAAAATTCACCCCTATAACTGCAAGCTGTGATGAGCTTCATTTGACAGAAGACAAACGCTCTGAGTGACGTCACAATCACTTAATCCACTTCTTTATACAGTATATGCTTTTCACTGAATTCTAATGGCTGGAGATGGTTATAAATCTAAGAACTGAGAACTCAAAATCACAAGAAAACATGTAATACGGATAATTTGGGCAATTAATGCATGTTTCCTTTGAAGTGTACATTTGGCAGTGGGTGGCACAAAAACGGAAAGAAAATGGGCAGCCAAGTTATTGTAGGCTGGAATGAATGAAGACCACACTGTTAAAGCTCTTAAAGCCACAATGGGCACATGGACCAACCTGAGCCTTCCGTCCTCAGCTGCCGCTCCTCCGGGAATGATCTTTGTGATGAAGATTCCTGGGTCATCTCCAATGTGAGGGTTATCTGTTCCCCCGGCGATACTGAAGCCAAGCCCAGAGTTCCCCTGCACAAACAGAAAGAAGAGACGCAGGATTTTAAATGTAGCACTCAGTTGACAAATGACAACAGATCTTCAGAATGTAAGCGGCCCAAAGACAGCTGTCGCCTCTGGACAGTTATAGAGGCTAGTTATGGAGTTATACAGTGACGTGAAGATGAGCAGTTATTGCATCACTGACAACGACAAATGTATGAACTGTCTAATGATGGGATGATAACAGGTATTAAGCTATATTGCAGTATTTATTTCATTGGCTATGTGGAAAAAGATAAGATAAACCTTTACTTGTCCCCACAGACTGAATATATAAATGGACATAGCTAACCTGCTAGCCGCCACGTTCTAAATAGGAAGTGAGCTTGGGCGCATTTCCGGCTCCACTGACTCTGGCTAAAATTCATTTTACATTGAACAACACCTCTCTTGCTATTGTGTCCGTAAATCAAGATATGAACATTAATAACAGATAAAATCATTTGCCCTCTTTCCTCGAGGTCACTCCCGCTAGCATTAGCAACAGGTTTGATTGATAGTGTTGCCTCGAAGAGCTTCATTTGACTGGTGACGAACGCTAGGGGTGACGTCACACTCACTTAGTCCACTTCTTTATACAGTCTATGCTTGTCCCACAATGGGGAAATTCCAGTGTTGCAACCATAGAGGCTAGCAGATACCTGGGTGTTGGGTGCTGGGTTACCTTGTTACCGGAGCTACAGTCTTTTGTGTCATGACACCACTAATCCTTCAGAGGGCGCACCATGCACAGTTTGATTGGTCTTGCTTTAATCAAGACGCACTTTGTCTGTTATTTAGCCGTTTTCTGCATATATTTGCGACGGGTACAAAAGTTAGCAGGTTCTTTCAAGCTCTTGTTCTTTAAACTGTAATAATCTATAGATATGTTTTTCCCCCGAGCTAAACATTGCTGTTTCAGTCTTTGCCAAAGTCCTACACTGGAGTTGAAAAAAATGCGCTTCCCCCTTTATCTGTTCTGTGCTTGAATTAAAACCCACCCAAAGAGAGCGAATAAACTTTTATGCAAAAGTAGGGTTCTAATTGCAATATTTCTGCATTCCCACCATATGCTACTTATTCAATACTTCAAAATGCGCATTAAAAATAAAGTCATGGAAATGCAAATGTGCCAGTAGAATAAAGCTATAAGGCTACAAAAAGTACTGTGTATCATCTACAGGGCAGCATGATTCTCACAGGGATAAATTCATGAAGAGATTATTTCTGGTCTCCATATATAATGTGGAGCACGTTACAAGTAATAACAAAACCAGAAAGGAATATTATTAAGCCTGTTTCCAATTTACGCCGACCCTAGTCCAAACACATCCCTGTAGGCCACTTGTTTTGCCCTGATAGCTGCTCTACACAGCAATGTATGGAATAACCAAGGAGCAGTAGAACACATTAACAGTTTTCTGGTTACTTATCCTGCTATAGAGAGTGTAAATGCCCAGAAAGGAGTTTTCTGAAGTCAATGTATGCCTTTAGTACACAGGCCTAGTGTTGGAACCTGATAGCTGCTCTGTGTTCCCCCGAGTATCTGCAGAACAATACAGGAAATAACCAAAGAGAATACGACACATATAAACGATTTTTTGGTTAAGAAGTATCACGTTTTTATGTTTTGGGAGAACATTATAAACGCTGTGACCACAGTACATCAATAAGAACGTACACAGGAGAAATTATACAAGTTTTGTCTTTTATTAAAACATTGTGTCAGCTGTTTGTGGTTGTGATTGTGTGTGTTTTTCATCCATCCATGAGGTCTACACAACATGTATAGTGCTGCCAACCAAACCTCCAAAATACTAACTGCTGATTGGCTATAATGCCTGTCAATCAAACATAACTTCGTCAGTGATAAAATACGCAACTCATTGATATGTATTGTCATGTCCAGTAGTATTTGTGGTTATCATACTGCAGAAATGGCATCACCTGAACTGTCCAATGTCTAAACAGTATTACATCAGATGAGGAGCTGAAATTGATTTTTAGGGCATTTTTTGACATTAATTTGGTAATGTATTCTTATGCAGTCTTCCGCTTGCAATTACCCAAAGTGCACTGTGCCTGGAATGGAGGCTCATCTAATCTTGCATTTTTGGATTTGACTCAGGGAAAACTTTTTCAGGTCAGAACTGGCCACTGCCCTTTAAGGCAAATATAATCCTCTCTCTCCTCTGTCCAAATGAAAGCTGGGCCGTGATGAAGTTGTTAGATGATGATGGCAACCGCAGCTCGGCCAGATTTCAAACTCTAGCAGGCTTCAAATTTTCGCAGCTTGTATAGAATCTATTACTGTTTTAATGGAATCTCAGGTAACTTATTTGTAGGAGGGACTGCCACCAGCTTGTCTCCATGGACAAACTCTTTCTTTGCCTAGAATGTTCCATAGTAGATAATTATATGTATCTTCTCCTGGTTGCAAAGTCTAGCAAACATGTACTGGAACCACCCATCTCATTCATGGGGATTTAATGTAATGAAGATATTGATTGCGTGCTGAAAGGTGTACTGCGCAACTTTTCTGTAGTTCATCACCAGCTTGTCTCCATGGAGATGTTCTTTCTTTGCCTAGAATGTTCCATTGTACATTATACATATCTACACCTGATTACAAAGATTAGCAAGCTTCACGTTTCACAGCTTGTATTGGATCTGCTCTTATTATGGAATCTCATTCAGTTGGGATTATATGTAACAGAGATATTGATTGTCTGTTTAAAGTTGCACTCTGTAACTTTTCTGTAGGTGGGTCCAGCATCAGCTTGTCTCTAAGGAGATGGTATTGTTTTGCCTGGAATGCTCCACAATGGATCATAATGTGATCTAGCATTTATTTAATATGATCTAGCATTTATTTAATTCTGTGTTTTAATAGTGCTCAACCAATATCTTGAAGAAGTTCTCTCCACAGATCTGAACTGTAATTTGATCTAGTAGTATACCCTGCTTGTCGCCACGGGGGTAAAAACATTTAATGCCATACGGTGGAGAACTGGAAGCAATAACAGCTGTAATGGAGGTTCATCTAATCTTGTATTTTTGGTTTTTACTCAGGGGAAACTTTCTCAGGTCAGAACTGGCCACTGCCCTTTAAGGCAAATATAATCCTCTCTCAAATGCAAGTCGGGCCCTGATGAAGTTGTTAGCTGATAATAGCAGCCGCAGCTCAGCCTGATTTCAAAGTCTAGTGAGCTTCCCTCTGGCTCTTCTTTGCCTTGAACAGCAAACTGAAATTGCACTTGTCTCTGGGGACGGTAAGAACACAGCACAGAACACGGCACAGGACACGGCACAGGACACGGCACAGACCACGGCACAGGACACGGCACAGGACACGGCACAGGACACGGCACAGGACACGGCACAGGACACGGCACAGACCACGGGACCACGGCACAGACCACGGCACAGACCACGGCACAGACGGACCACGGCACAGACCACGGCACAGACCACGGCACAGACCACGGCACAGACCACGGCACAGACCACGGCACAGGACACGGCACAGGACACGGCACAGGACACGCCACAGACCACGGCACAGGACATGGCACAGAGCACGGCACAGAGCACGGCACAGGACACGGCACAGGACACGGCACAGGACACGGCACAGGACACAGCACAGGACTGTCTGAGCTCCCAGGGTATACACAGGGTTTGCATAACATAGTAGTAGTAGCAGTGGTAGTCGTAGCGGTTGTAATGATAGTAGTTGTAGTAGTGGTAATAGTAGTGGTAACAGTAGTCAGTAACAGAAGTAGCAGTAGCAGTAGTAATGGCAGTAGTAATGATAGTAGTAGCAGCATTAGAAGTTTTAGCAATAGCAGCAGTGACAGTAGCAGTAGCAGTAGCAGCAGCAGCAGCAGCAGTAGTAGTAGCAGTAGTAGTGGCAGTAGTAGTAGTAGTAGTAGTAGTAGTAGTAGTAGTAGTAGTAGCAGAAGTGGTGGTAGTAGTAGTAGTAGCAGCAGTAGTAGCAGAAGTAGTAGTAGTAGTAGTAGTAGTAGTAGTAGTAGTAGCAGCAGTAGTAGTTGTAGTAATAGTTGTAGCAGTAGCAGTAGTACTAGTAGTAGTAGTAACAGTAGTCAGTAGCAGTAGTAACAGTAGCAGTAGTGGTAGCAGCAGTAGCAGTAATAGTAATAGTAGTCAGTAGCACTAGAAGTAGTAAGAGTAGCAGTATCAGTAGTTAGTTGTACTAGTGGTAGCAGTAGTAGTAGTAGTAATAGTTGTAGTGGTAGCAGTAGTCCTATTAGTAGTTGTAGTAGCGGTAGTAGTAGTTTCGTGCAGCGCTCCCTCAGATATGATTTGGTGTGTCTCATCTTTTATTAATCAGAACAATGGGGTTCCAAGCTAATAAGGAAAACGCTGTACTGTATCCAAATCCCACCAAAAGTGAGACATAAAAAAAAAAAGAAAAAAAAAAGAAAAAATGTGTCCTTGAATACAGTAAAAGCTTCATTTGGAGAAAAACTCCGTAGTTTAAAAGTTTCATTTGTTGTTTTAATAAGATAAACATCTAATCTAATACAAAATTACTGTTCAGTAGAAGAAAGTATGAGATCTAGATAATACAGATTCAGTTCAACTGAAAGCAACACCCCTCTCCCTTTTAGGCACGATATAATAATGTAATGAAGTATAATGGCGTCCCACTTGCTGACCACGCACTTCCTTTAGCCTCCTCCTGGAGCAGTGTGGCACTCACAATTCTGTCTATCACAGCTTTACATTAGACTTTAGGGCTCTCAATGGAGGTCTGGATGTTCTCAGACATTATGAACACACAGATCAGCAGTACTCACCCTCTCAAGAGTGATCTCCTCAAACTCATATTCGATTTCTGTCCCGTTGACCTGAAAACACAAATATAAGAGTAAGTCAGCACATTTCTAGCACCTTAAGCATCACTAGAGTAGAGCTGCTTAACTCTACAGCTCTACTCCAGTGATGCTCCAAATTAGGAAAAACAAGGCAAGTTTATTTGTACAGCAATTGGTACACAAGTAATTCAAAGAGCTTTACAGAATAAGGAAGACAATAAAATCACAATTCAAACAAAACATAAATAATTATCATAAAATTAACTTAAAAAGTCATATGCACAGCTAAACAGAACTGTTTGGAGCTTGGATTTAAACATTGTCAAAGTAGAGGCCTGTCTCACATCTTCAGGAAGACTGTTCCAGGTTTTAGCTGCATAAAACTGAAATGCTGATTTCGCATGTTTAGTCCTAGTTAATCCTGGTTCAGTCCTGACTCTGGCACCAGCAGTAGGCCGGAACTAAACCAGGACTAAACCAGGACGAAACCAGAACTAAACCAGGACTAAATCAAAACTAAACCAGGGCTAAATCAGAACTAAACCAGAACTAAACCAGGACTAAACCAGGACTAAACCAGGACTAAACCGGGACTAAACCAGGACTAAACCGGCACTAAACCGGGACTAAACCGGGACTAAACTAGGACTACAGGAGTCCCTGAGGTACCTGAGAAACTCCTCCACACACAGCAGCTTCAGACACAGAGACATTAGGTGATATTTAAACTCACTGTTTCTAAAGTCAGTGTTTTTTCTCCATATTATTTATGTCTGAGGCCTGTAAAAAGACAGAGGCCTGAAGCACATGGCGATAAACATTCAGCTCTGCTCTACCCATTTTGTCCAAAGTTTGGTTTTCACTCTTATGGCTCCGTGAAGACATCGCAGAGGTAAAACAAATACTATCTCTATTATGAATAATATTTTTGCTGTTTTAGAGCCTCCTCAGTCTGTGTTTAAGCTGCTCTAGGCGTTAGCTGCAGTGTTAGCATAAACAGCGACATGTGCAAAGGACCTTACACCATGTATCGGCTGATTTATTCACCAAATCTGACCCAAGCTGATACTCTAAAAATGCCTAGATCTGCAACCGATATCAATGCCAGTATCAGATCGAGACATCCCTAAATTACATCTAACTGAAAATTGGCGTAAAAATTTTACTTTTGCCTTATTTTTTGGAGTTTAAACTTTAATATATCAACAGTTCAGTACATGACAGATATTTTTAGGGTCAATATTTTGTTGTGGGACTTTTTCTTTGCACTAGTGGGAACATTATTTTTCTGTACTACAATGAGATCTGAGCTGTAGAAGTTTGAATTATGAACTTGTACGACTCATTATAAACACAAAGAAGTTCCCACCTTCAAGTCACTCAAAGCACTTTACATCAAGGAACCACTCACCCATTCATACACCAGTGTACGCACACACTGAGGGTGAGGTCGGTTACGTGTCTTGCCCAAGGACACAACAGTAATCATCTGCGGGAGCTAGAGTCACACCCCCAATCTGCGGGTCAGTGAATCTGACCGCCCAACCAATGTTGTTTATGTTGGGAGCGGGATTCGGTCCACCACCTTCAGATCAGTGGACAAATGCTTTATCAACTGAGCTACTGCTGCCCACTGAGCTACTGTCGAAGTACAAGTACAACAACAATATATATCTGGATCCCCTATAAATCTGGACATACGCTGATTAAATTAAAGTATAAGACCTCTTCAGGAGAGTTGTTGTTTCCATGTGGAGTCTTATATATTGAGAGAGGAAACTGTGGCGGCTTAAATAAATCCCTTTGTGAGTTAAGTTGATCATCAGTGCCACATGAC
Organism: Periophthalmus modestus; assembly: GCA_019594935.1. Classification (NCBI taxonomy): domain Eukaryota; kingdom Metazoa; phylum Chordata; class Actinopteri; order Gobiiformes; family Gobiidae; genus Periophthalmus; species Periophthalmus modestus. The sequence continues at coordinate 22,086,953 of JAIEZT010001243.1, forward strand.
GCTGAGAGAGACGCACTTCCCTGTATCCTGACTGAGAAGATTCATTATCATCAAGCACTTCCTCCATTACATATTCATACAGAAATAGCACAGAGCATATGCAGCGAGCCCTGCCAGCTCCCAGGTGGGCTCTGTGTGAGTGGCACCGGCTATTATTACCTAAACAGGAATCACATGACCACAAAAACAACAGAAATGCATGGATAGACCCTTTAAAAGTTTAAAACGTGGAAGCAGAAGAGAAGTGGAACATGGATTAGTATCTGAATATTATGTGAAAACAAAGGTGGTTTTGGAAAATAAAAAGTACTTGGCTACATGTCCATAACATCCATAGTCTGTATAAAGAAGTGGACTAAGTGAGTGTGACGTCACCCATAGCATTTGGCTCCAGTCAAATGAAGCCCATCAAATCTAGCAGCTATAGGGGCCAATTTGGAGCCGAGTTTTATATAGGCTGGCTGTGAGTATCATAGCAACCAAAGAGCCAATCCAAAGTGAGGCTGTTGAAGGTAACGCCCCTTCACGCACACACTGCTGGTTTAGCAGGGAGCAGGTGCTTAGCAACGCTGTCAATCAAACCTGCTGAGCGGGATTTGAATCATCAACTGTCAGATTAGTGGACAAACAACTCTATCAACTGAGCTACTGTTTCCCCCTTATGTTCTTTCACTGTACTATTCTGAACATAACATTTACTTTACAGAAACTATATTAGCTGCATTAATATGTGATTCATACATGATTATGATTATCCCATGACTGTTCCATGGCCCAGCATCAAAGTACATCTCCGACATGTTAGTGCCATATGAACCATCTCACACTCTAAGGATGTCTGGGACCGACCTCCTGGTTTGGTCCTGGTTTGGTTCTGTTTTGTTTCTGATTTAGTCCTAGTTTAGTCCCAGTCTCCTGCTGGTGCCCAGAGTCAGGACTAAACATGGGGAATCTATAACCTGGAACAGTCTTCCAGAAAATGTGAGACAGGCCTCTACTTTGACAATGTTTAAATCCAGGCTCAAAACAGTTCTGTTTAGCCATGCATATGACTGAATGTTTTTTATTCCGCACTCTTCTGTTTTGATGTTAATGTTATAATGATAACTAATGTTTTGATTTGTTGCATTGTGATTTTTATGCACTTTGAATTACTTTGTGTATGAATAGAGCTGTACAAATAAACTTGCCTTGCTTACTTTTGACAATAAATCTAATTTTTTTGTAGTAACACTTCAACCCACTTCATGTACTTTATTTCAAATTTGTGAAGATGAAAACACTATACTTATTCCACGTTTTACCTCCTCTGCTCACACAAACCTGCCTCTCTCAGATGTTCTGCCTTTATTCCTCCACAACAGAAGTCAGTGGATGCATTATGTAAACACTACCGACAGCTGTGCCACATCTCACCAGTAGAAACACACAACCTCCCCATGCTCCTTCCTCTCTTCTACAAAAACCTCATATTTATTCACATCGCTTGTTTGTTGTGATGAGAAGCGCCGCCAACGCCGCTTGCGACTAAAATCTTTGGTAATTTGCAGTTTTTTATTCATGACAAATATCAATAATTCAAGACCTCGACCTCGTTTGTTTAACCGAGAGAAGCCAGTATTTCACTTCACAACTCGCAGCATGTGGTAGGCCTATTACTATTTTAATGGGATCTCATTCAGTTGGAATGTAATGTGGTGGAAATACTGATTGTCTGCTTAAAGGTGCACTATGTAACCTTTCCGGCTGTCTCCATGGAGATGCTTGTATTTCTTTCTACTTATTAGTTAAAGGGCCTATACTACACTATTTTCTGATCTATGTTATAAAGTTGTTTTCTCATCACAAACTACCTGGAGTTATGAAAACACTCTGTTCCACCCTGTGATGTCATGTGGAAAAACAGGAAGTGCTCCACTGTGTTTTTAAACTCCATACACCTTCACTAGAATCATTTGGATCATTTCAGACTGGAATTGCCAATCTCTATTGAACAAAAGGTAAAGAGTAGCTGTTAAGTTGAAAACTACCACTTCATCACATCACAAGGTGGAACAGAGCATTTTGAGCTTTGGAGATGTAGACGGACTGATGATAAAGGGTTATTAAAACATGTGTGGATTAAACAAAACACAACTCCAGGTATATTTTGAGGAAGTAACAACATCTTAACATGGCTTAAAGCTCACAACAGTCAATTTTGTGGAATATAGGACCTTCAATACTGCGTTCGACTCGTTTTCATTCATACATCCAAGTTCAAGTTAATGAATGTTTTAAATGAATAAAACAAAAAATTGCGAAAACAAATAAACATATGTTATTCCTTTCCCTGAAATGTTCCACAGTGGGGCATTATATGTATCTATCTTGCATTTATTAAATTCTGGGAGTTTTTATCGCTCAAAAAACACCTTGAAAAACATGGATTCTTATTACAAGTTCTTTTAGTCTTGCTCGTGTCCAACGGGATAGACGTTTATAAGTTTAATGCCATACTGTCGAACATTCTAGACAAAATGCTGTCATCTCTTTAGAGCCAAGCAAGTTTCGGTCGTTCCGCTAGAAAAGTTACATAGTAGAACTATTAAAATATTAATAAATATTAATAAGACAGTGGACTTACGTATGGTACAGATTCCAGTGTGTCTGTGTTGACGATTATGGGCGCGGGACTGGCCTGGAAAACACACAAAAAGAAAGCAGGGTTACATATAACTTTTAACATCTCTACTGAACAAAAGGTAAAAAGTAGCTTGAAAACTACCACTTCATGACATCACAAGGTGGAACAGAGCATTTTGAGCTTTGGAGATGTAGCCAGACTAATAATAAAGGGTTATTAAAACATGTGAATGAAACAAAACACAATTCTAGGTATGTTTTTGAGGAAGTAACAACATTTTAACATGGCTTAAAGCTCACAACAGTCCATTTTGTGTAATATGGGATCTTTAATACTTTTAACATCGCTCGCCCTACTTTCTATAAATGGATCCAGGAGACAAGCTGTGGATTTCTGTAGCATCAACTATTCATTCGTCTTCCATTTGCAGTGATGGGACTATAAAGCACTCGGCCTCACAACACAGCACTCCAATACTGCTATTATCGCCGTGCGGCTTTAGATTGGAGCGGAGAATGAGAAGAGGGTTTCAGTGAATGAGAGGAATAGATTTGTAACATGCAGAAACACACAGTGAGACACAAGACTTTGTTTGGGCATAAAGGAGATAGAAATATAGCACTTAGATATTATGAGAGAACATTTATTAGTCCCAGGGAGAAAAGATGGGTTTTTAGTCTAGTCTTAAAGTGCGTTAAAGACTGAGAGAATCTGATAGGCAGAGGGCGCTATTCTATAGTCTGTCCGCTACAGTTGAAACCAGAAAGATTTAAGAATAAATTAATTCTACTACATTTACACAAATACAAATATACATAAATTCAATATAAAGTTTGGTTAATTAAATAAAACACTATGCAAAGAGTAAATCTATCACACAGACACTATTTTGTACAATAAGAGGTTATGTTTATGAGATGTATATGGACAGTAAAAGCAGGGAAAGCCCTCAGTGTGTTGAACCAAGGATGATACACATACACTGCTGCACATATTGCCCAGACTGGAATCTCATTTCTTTTACTTCAGTTTGCAACAAAAACTTGTTAAGAACAAAGCAACAAAGTCTCATAAACCACAAACACGATTGGCTGCAGAGTTTTGCTCAGATTCCACAGCTCACCTCAAAACTTGTAAAATAAAAACTCAAACCCAATTACTTTTCAGAGTTTTATTGCCTTTGTCAGTGGACAGAATTCACAAACTAGAGGAACTTGCTTTGGCAGTACAGTGCAACCATAGACTGTACAAAGAATAGGACTAAGGGAATGTGACGTTACCATTGGCACTGAGCTCAAATTAAGCTCATCGAGACTAGCAGCTATAGGGAAGAATTTGGAGCCGAGTTCCATATTAGGAATTCCAACCACGAGTATCATAGCAACCAAAGAGCCAATCAGGAGCGAGAAAGCTGAAGATAACGTCCCTTCCCGCTGGTAACGCTGATTTAGCAGGGAGCGGGCGCGTAGCAATGCTATCAATCGAACCTGTTGCTAACGCTACCTTGAGCAAACTCAGGGAAAGAAGGCGCCTGATTTGTCTCTTATTAATGTTCATATCTTGAGTTATGGCAAAGCAAAATAAAAATACCAGGATCATGTATAGCGGGTCAATATGAACATTTGAAGACCAAAATGATGAGGCTCACAGCAACAGTTATAGAGAGAGGGGCCACAGTTTTTCAGTGTAAAGTGAATTGGAGCCGGAAACATGCCGATGCTCTCTTTCTATTTGGAACACATTTGAAGCAGGTTAATCATGTCCATTTATATATACAGTCTATGCGTGCAACATAAAACAGGATCTTTCATCTGATTGTCACTGCTTCGTCTGGAATGTTCCACAGTATGGCATTAAAGTTTATAAATAATGCCTTTGTGCAATTACAGTTGTCTTATTGCTCAAAATCAATGTAAAAAACATGCATTGAGCAGTGTTACTTCCCCATAGATCTGACATGGTCTTGCGGTGTCATAAGTTTAATGCTACACGGTGGAAAATTCCAGCCAAAGCTAGAACACCGAGAAAAGCAGCTTTAAGTTACGAAGTGCACCTTTAAGCTATAATAATAATAAAACAGCACATCAAAAGACAACACACAAGGACACTTTGATTTTATACTGAGAATATGAATAAAAAACAAGGACAGAAAGACGTGTGTATGTGTAAACAGTTCAGATGTATAGGGAGTTTTATAGCAGTGAATGAGAACAATTACCTAATCCAATCAACAACTTTCCACTTCAGAAGATACCCATCTAATAATACAATTTTGATTATCGTCATACCTGGATGAGTAAAACAAGAACTTGCGTGGTAAATGGTCATATTTTTATATAGCGCTTTGACCTTAGTTCAGTTGTCGCTGTGAACAACCTGAAGTCTATATGAAATGATTTAATGTGCGGACTATATGAGATGATTTAATGTGCAGACTGTGTTGAGCTCGGTGCTGCAGAGAGGAGCACCGAGTCTATCACTCATTGAGAGGAAGAGCTTGGCCATGAGTCCAGTGACAGTTCGTGTCATCAGAGTGAGACTCAGCCTGTCCCCTTCTGTTTACATCACAGGTCAAACTCGGACTGTCCAGGTAACACGCATAGACTGTATATATAAATGGACATAGCTAACCTGCTAGGCGCCGCGTTCCAAATAGGAAGTGATCATGGCTGCGCTTAGGGCTCCATCGACTCGCCCCTCTCTCTGTAACTGCTGCTGTCACCTTCGTCATGTTGGTTTTAAAATGTTCGTATTAACCCGCTCTACATGATCCTGGTATTTTTATTTTGCTATTGTGTCCATAACTCAAGATATGAACATTAATAACAGACAAATCAGGCGCCTTCTTTCCCCAAGGTCGCCCCCACTAGCGTTAGCAACAGGTTTGATTGACAGTGTTGCTAAGGGAAGGGGCGTTACCTTCAACAGCTTTGCTCCAGATCGACTCTTGGCTTGCTATGATACTTGTAGTCAGAATTCAAATATGGAACTCAGCTCCAAATTCGCTCCTGTAACTGGTAGCCTCGACAAGCTTCATCTGACTGGAGCCAAACATTATGGGTGACATCACCCTCCCTTAGTCCAGTTCTTTATACAGCCTATGGTAACACAGGACTGCTACAGACAAGCTCATACATCTCCAATGATACAGTTTATAATGTGCTGACATACCTATGGACTGAAGTTTTTTTGTTGACAAAAAATACAACAACAAAAAGTCTTCTCATGCTGCTGCTACCTCAATTAACCAATCATGAATTTACAACCTATTCTCCAGGACTAACTTGTTTCCACTGTGAATGAAAAATGAATCAGTTGGCAGGGCTGAGCTGGGTTTTGTTTCAACCCTCTTTGTAGTGAACTATGTTGTGGACAAAATCCTTGTCAATGCCAGATCTTGTCAGATCTCAGAAGCTAAGCAGGGCTGGGCCTGGTTAGGACTTGGCTGGGAGACCGCTGGGAATACCAGATGCCACAGTGGGGCAGCAGTGGCTCTAGTCTAATACATACTGTTTTTGAGTCCTTAGGCAAGACACCCACATTGGCTAAGGAACAGCCTCCCTCTGCTTGTCAGATCCTCTCAGTCTTTCACACAGACTTCTCCTTGGTACTTAATACTAGCTAGACAGTATATCTTGGTGTTTTATTGTTCTTTTCCTATGTATCATGTTATTTATGTTTGTTTTTGGTTGACTTTTATGTGAAGAACTTTGGTCAGCTGAAGTAGTTTTAAATGTGCTACAGAAATACACTTGAATTGAAATTGAACTGAATAATATGAATGTTGTGTGTGTGATTGATGATTGAGAGAGGGGCTGATGGTGCAGATTGGCAGCCTCACTTCTGTCAGGCTACCCCAGGGCAGCTGTGGCCACCGACGATTATAGACTGAATGAATAAAGCACAAAGTGTCTGGCCAAAAGCCCTGTATAAAGCCTAAATATTACTATTATGCTTTTGCTTTCTGTGTAAAATACATACAGTACACACAGACTTATATAACATTATGAAGGAAACTAGAGGGAGATACAAGGATTTATGAATGAACTGATTATCTGACTACATTTGAATGATGTGGTAGCAGTACATTTGCATATCACAGCACTCTTAAATTCAATAAAAAGTATTTGATTCATTTCTTTAAAACATAAAAGTTGTGAAGGAACAAAGAAACTAAGCTTTATCAGAGCTTTGTCTTGAAAGAAAAAAACGCTGCTGTTTGGGAAGAATTATCCACGCAAGGCAAAAGGTTAATTACTAAAAAGCATCTAATCACCCAAGTCAATGAATAATGCAGGATGTCAATCAGTAAAATTATTCAGTCAAAATGTCACAGTGCCGTCCGAGTGTGTGCTAATCTGTTCCAGCTGTTTGTAAAAGTTGTTCTAAATAATCCCTCTATCGCAATAAGGAAGCTATGTGCTAGGGTTGAACGATTTACGTGAAAAAATTGATTTGTGATTTTTCTAATTATTGAGATTGTGAGTAGATTTGTGATATATGTTTAAAAAGTAGGATTCTGCATATTGTTAACAATTCTAGGAGTATTAACATTGAAGAGAAGACTAAAATATGAGCTGATAAACCAATACAAAACGTGATTATAGAGATCTAAACAACAGCTACAGCAAGATTTTGATATAAAAAGACAGGATGTTTTGTTGATTACAGACAGACTGTATATATAAATGGACACAGTTAGCTTGCTAGCTGCCGCATTCCAAATAGGAAGTGAGAATGAGCGTGTTTCCAGCTCCATCAACTCTGCCTCTAATTTACTTTACATTGAAAAACGTCAGCCCTCTTTCTGTAACTGCTGCTGTCAAACAATCTTAAAATGTTCATTTTAACCCGCTCTACATGATCACTGATGTCGCTCCCACTAGAGTTAGCACCAGGTTTGACTGACATCATTATTAAGCGCCCGCTCCCTACTGAACCAGCGGTGCAGGAATGGGCATTACCGTCAACATCTTCACTCTGGATTGGTTCTTTGGTTCCTATGATACTCGCGGTTGGAATTCCTAATATGCAACTTGGCTCTTAATTGGCCCCTATCACTGCTAGCCTCGACCTTCATTTGACTGGAGCCGAATGCTATGGGTGACGTCACTCTCCCTCAAATCACGATTTCGATTTGTGATATATTGTGCTGTATTCACTTGGCTTATTCTCGTCTCAACAGCGTGTGTTCATTTTGAGTGAAGAAAGTGTTTCATTGGCCAAAGGGAATAACACGGTTCAAACATCTGTCTTCTCCACTGCTTCAGAGTAATTATGTAAACGCTGTCGGACCATCATTAATTTAACATAAATCAATAATAAATAGTCGTGTTTACTTCTGTATTATGCTTCAGGCTCTGGATGGTGAGTAGGTTTCATTTTTACTTTGTTTGGTTTTAGATACACAAATCATGGATCAAAACTTAGCACTTGCATCTTGTTATTAGGAGGTGATTAGGAGGTTTGATACTTTTTGGAGAATTCCAATTAGTATTCAGATAAATCAGTCATTCCAATAGAAAAATGTAATATCATTCACAGTACTATTAATATTTTGATAATCTGCGCACCTCTAACTGCGACACATTATTATTTGGAGATATGAACTTGTAGACATCCAGCTTTAACAAAGCAGAGCTAATAGGCCTTTCATGATTACACATTTTTTAATGAGTTATTTATTCAACAGTCTACAAATCTTATTATAGAAAAATCTTATTATAGAATGGAAAAATAACAAAACGTTCTCCACTAGCACAAAGAAAAAGAACCCACGATGAATATTGATCCACAAAAATGATTGTTGCATCTATCATGTACTGAATGCTAAGTCAATATAGTAATGATTGTGACAGGCCTAATACAACGCTTTCAAAAATAACTTTAAACTGGCTACAATCTTATCTGGCTTTGAGAGGGCAGTGTGTCTGTGAGCATAATATAAAATCCCCAACATCTCAGAACAATCTTGGTGTGCCTCAAGGATCAATACTGGGCCCAATGATGTTCAGCATGTACATTAATGACTAGCCCCAAATTTGTCAATGTAGGCTGTCAGATGTATGCTGACGATGCCATTTTGTATGTTTACTCTAAAAACAAACAGCAAGCTGCACAGGACCTGTCAAATGCTATGCCAGAGGTAGCAAACTGGCTACAAAATTCAGTTTTCAGCATTGCCGTCCAGACCGACAATGCAAATAAGAATTGGTTGTAAATGTTTTGCCTGGTAACATAAAATAGAAACTGACAATTGAAGAAGTCATTTCACAATACTGCTACTTGAAACAAATGACTATAACACAGTTTGATGTTGATGTGAACAGTTTTAGTACAGAGCAGTGCGTCACTCGGGACAGTGGCATAGTGAGTCAGAAGTGCTTGAGAAGAGCCAGCAGGAAGCCCAGTCTCCACTTACCACAGAGAGAACTATCACAAAGAGAGCTATCTAGGCTTGTCAAAAGTATCAACAATCAGATATAAACAGATACTAAAATTCAAAACTAGATGCTCATTTTCACAGGTATCGATGATAAAAAGTCTCATTCATAGGACAGAAATGACCCTTTTCTGTATAGCTTTAGAATGATCTTGAGTTGTATCAGAACAAGTATAGATACATAGACTAGTATACACCCATGGACCACTATGGAACCTACCTGGACGACTGAGGGATTACACAGATATAAGGCCGTTTTTACTATTATTGTGGTATCGGAATCAGTATCGAGTCTATTCCTTAGTATTAAAATCAAGGTTTTTTTGTGTCATGACAACTCTAATGTACTGTCACAATGTCTGTAATTTTTTATTTTTCAAGTAAAAGATGTAACTGAAAGAGAAGCTAAAGAAACAAGCTTACAGTTTCATGGCATTCAGAGCATCCTAATGATTCACCATGATGAGTTTATAAGCACTTCTCATAATTCTCACAGACCACAGTGGAGTTTTACCATGATGGTAAAGCTAACAACAAGTAGTATGCTAAAGCGCACTTCCTGATAATTGGACAAAAAAGTTATTTATAATTAGACACAAACAGCATGTAGTAGACTTATTTTGACCTCAAGAGCTGCTTATACAATATATCTGTACTTGGGAAAGACACATTTTGATCAGATACATGGGGAAAAATCAGGTACAGAGCATTTAATGCACAGATATAGTGAGCTACCCTCAAGAGTCTCTTAAAGGTCCTATTGCACACAAAAATTACTCTTGTGCTTTAAGTTCATGTTAATGTTACAATGCTCTTACCTCCTCAAAAAAGCATACCTGAGTTGTGCATAGTTTCATTCACACATGTTTGAGTAATCCTTTATTATTAGTTTGTCTACATCTCCAAAGCTCAAAATGCGCTGTTCCACCTTGTGATGTCATGAAGAGGTAAATCACAAGTTAACATCTACCTTTTACCTTTTGTTCAGTAGAAGTAGAACTATTGGCAATTCCAGTTCTGAAATCATTCAAATGATTCTTGCAAAGGGGTATGGAGTTTAAAAACACAGTGGAGCACTTCCTGTATTACCACATGACATCACAAGGTGGAACAGTGTGTTTTGTTTGAGGGAAGAGCACAGCCTACATATGCAGGGTTTGTGTGTTAAACATGTGTGAATGAAACAAAACACAGCTCCAGGTCTGTTTATGATGAGGAAACAACATTAAAACATAGATCAGAAAATGCCATAATAAAGACCCTTTAAGTAATCTAGTTTTTCTGAAGCTGTGTTTGGTTCTAAACAGACGATAAATCCAGTACAGAGCCTTCAGCAGAGGAGGACTTTTCTCTTCAGTGAGTTTATTACATCGAAAACAGAGAACAGTTGTTTACAAAGCCCAAGAGGAGGAAGTTCAGTTAACCTAATTGTAGGAGAGAGTCTGACATTTATATCATCTCTAGCAGTGAAGCATTCTGGGATACAGCTTTGTATTTGGGAAAAACATCTAATTGCAATTTTTCTAACAAGCACCGAATAGAATATATTTTTATATCTTCAAAATAGAATTCTGTTTAAAGGTGACATTTTAAAGGTGTCCAGGAGAATTGACAAAAAGACTGAAATCTAAACTGAGAAACTAATAGAAGAATCAAATTAAGACAGAATATTTTGTTATTTGTGGAGGAAATTATGGTGCATAAAAAATGTATTTCGACACAAAGGAATAGACTCGATACTCGGTACTGATTCTGATACGACGATAATAAAAAACACTCTTTCCTTTGACAATAGAATGTGATTTTCAACATTAAATGGTAGTACTTTCTTTTATATTCCCATGTGATCTTATATCTGTGTAATAACTCAGTCGTCCAGGTAGGTTCCATAATGGTCCATGGTCTTTGTGTCTTCTACTTGTTCTGATACAGCTCAAGATCACTCTAAAGCTATTCTGAAAATGTTCTGTCCTGTGAATGGGACTTTTCTAGTATCGATACCTTCACAAATGAGCATCTAGTTTCGATCCCAGTTTTAGTATCAATTAGTATCTGATTTTTCATACTTTTGAGTCATATCTGCAGTTTGTGTACAGCCCTCTGGTGGGTACATATATACTGACATGTTCAAACAGCCCCCTGAGACGTAATGGCCACTCCACTGAGCACAGAGATGAGATGCTTAGCTGCACTTGGGCTCGTTCCTCTGCTTCTGCTCCCCTCATGCCTCCAACTACTTCTGCCTCCAACTGCTTCTGCTGCTCCCCTCACGTCCCCTGCACGTGACAGGCCTCCAACTGCACATGAAACCACTGGTCCAAAAGCAAAACTCAGCTCATTTGGTGCGACGCTCGGGGCAGTTCACAACTATACGAGCGATAATATCACCATAACAAACACAGGATTATATAGTGGAAGTGTTTCAGAACAGACCAAGTGCGGGCATGGCTAATACAGATACATTTATAGATTTAAAGTGCCCATATTCCGTTGTTTTCTGATCTCTTTCTGATCAGAAAACAGCGTAAAATGGGCATTTAATACTGACGAGGACAGCTAAAATGAATATACAATGCAGATTTTTTTTTTTGTAATATAGTGAGTTTTGTGGTTCAGTCACGAATAGAAATGGTTAGGTTAAATGCTTGTGAATTATTGGATATTTCTTAAGACAATACCATATACCGTAATTTCACGACTATAGGGCGCACCGGATTATAGAGCGCAGTTCAGTTACGGGTGCTTTTTCTGCATTTAACACATACAAAAGGTGCACCGGGCCTTAAGGCGCAGGCACGGTAAGACATGCATGTTAGTTTTGCTTCCTTTGCCTTTTTTAGAGCACATATTGTGTTCGGTTGTGCTTTATTCAAGTAAGTGCTCACATAATTTTTTCAATTAATTCACAAATCCATCAAAGTCTTCATCCTCTGTATCTGAAACGAACAGCTGCGCTAGATTTCTATGAAATACACCAGGTTCCCTCTCGTCACTATCAGAGTCCGTTTTGTTACCGTACCGCTCCTCATGAACGATGCCGACTTTTGCGAAAGCTCAAAGAACAGTGCAAACAGATACGTTAGACCAAACATCCACAATCCATTAACAAATCTTGGTGTAACTCGCCCGGCGCTGCCTCCCGGTCTTTGTAAAGCTGTGTTCGCCGTCTGTCATCCATTGCTCTCACGATGTTCGCAACTTTTTTTTTTTTAAATTACGGTAATTAAAGAGGGAAAACTGGCTCTTACCCCCATCTGGAGTATGACATCATCACAAAGCGCCAATAAAATCTGGCATATATAATCATAATACAAAACCATACATAACCAATAGGGCTGTGGACCTTTAGTTGTTAATCGGTTGATAGAGTCGACCGAGATTTGTATTGGGTGATTAATCATTGTATTTAGATTCTAAGGATTTATATGGGACAACCACTACTGCTATTGCTACTACTGCTAGTTTATATAAATGCATTGTTTCTTAGTACTCTTTTTTTCTGCATACATAGGAGTTTTTGCACAAACTCCCTCTGCAGGTGTAGTCTTGTGACCGCAGTTTGGGTCAGATACATAAAGACACAAAATAGTTTTGAGAGCTTTTGCCACACCCCCTTTTTAGTCACTAATCAATCGGCAGCAGATGGCTTTAGTCGATCGAGAATTTCTTTAGTCAAGTACAGCCCTATTAAACGTTTAGCTGAAGAGGAGTGATATAAGGCAGTGAAGAGGTGTGTGGGCTTGTTTTCACACCTGCAGGTTGCACACAGTATGGCACGCTTGTGTAATACAGATTTTCAGTCTGACCTATGAGCATCACAACACTCGGCTTGTGCGTTGGTGTGGACAACTTCATCAAAAACATCAACAAAATCATCTTTTTTTTAAACGGGATAACAGCTCACCTGCACTTTGAGCTGTTAGGTGTGCAATAGGGAGGCCACTATATCAAATTTGAGTGTTTTATTGTGACAAGAAACTTCCCGATTTAAATTCTTAGTATGGAATTTTCTGGAAGTCATACCATGGAAATAGAAAGTTAAAACCATACATTAGAACATTCAGCATGGAGATAGATATGTTTTATGTTATAGTGTGGAATATTATAGCCAAGTAACAATATTTCCATGGAAACAAGCAGGAAGAAACCCATTCATAGACTGTATAAAGAAGTGGACTAACTGAGTGAGACGTCACCCATAGCGTTCGGCTCCCGTCAAATGAAGCTCATCAAGGCTAGAGCAGTTATGGGGGCAAATTTGGAGCCAAGTTCCATATTTGGAATTCTGACCGCGAGTATCATAGCAACCAAAGAGCCAAACTGGACCGAGGCTGCTGAAAGTATTGCCCCTTCCCGGGGAGTGGACGCTTAGCAACGGTGTCAATCAAACCTGTTACTAACGCTAGCGGGAAAGAAGGAGCCTGATTTGTCTGTTGTTAATGTTCATATCTTGAGTTACAGACATAATAGCAAAATAAAAATACCAGGATTATGTAGAGCGGGTTAATACAAACATTTTGAGGCCGAACTGACTAGGCTCACTGCAGCAGTTACAGAGAGAGGGGAGACAGTTTTTTAATGTAGAGTGAATTGGAGCCAGAGTCAATGGAGCCGCAACTGTGCCCATAATCACTTCTTATTTGGAACTATTTGGTGGTTAGCAAGTTAGCTATGTCCATTTATATATGCAGTCTATGGGTTCATCTCAAGGCCAAATAAGAGACAGGTTTATGGAGATGCAGGACTGCTCAGAGTAAGGATGCATGTTTTTCAGTGCAATAAACAAAAACCAAAATGAAAACACAAAACAAAACATGCTTTTATTTTACTCTACTTTTGGCTAAAAAGTTCCATACTGGGGCTTCAGCAGTAATTTGCAATAATTGAGACCACAACCAGGCGAAACAGTGACATCTAGAATTTTCTGACATTCACACCGTCTAGTAGAATATGATTTTTATAGTTGGTGACCTGCTTTGTGAAATAAAATTTTCTAAATGAAAAAGTTAAGGGGACGTTAACAGCCAGATAAGAAAAAGCATTGAACTTTTTGGGATTATAGACTGAATTTAAATGTCTTGACTTTGCTTCAAAATGTTTTCAGATCATCATTTTTTTGTTCTGATTCTATTGAGACCTGAACGATTACCATTACCAGCTCTAAGCGTCCCCACACTCTGGAGACCTGCTTGTGCTTCCTGAGTGCATTCTCAGACTTGTGCCGAGTTTTCCTCAATAATTTAGGGGAGCAGTGTGTACGGTGGCTCAAGAAAACAGGAGGATCTATGAATAATTCAGCCAATCGTGTGTAAAAATAGTCAACAACAGTGAAATGTGAAGAGGGAAAGGCTTGGGCCAAGATGGATGTTTTTGTGACTCAAACTGCAGCGTCTCTATCTGCTCCAACATAACAGTGACAAAATCCAATAGACTCAACTAAAGTAAACATGAGACCTACGCAGCTGCGCATGATGTATTTAAAGCCACAATATGGAACTTTTTTAGTCACAAAATAGACAAAATAAAAATAGACAATGGTTTAGACAAACATCCAGCTCAAGTTTGTGTATTTATCAGACCCATAGAGGAGAGCCCATTAAACATGCTTTAGAGGTTGGGGAAACCTGGGAATTGAATCTGAGACCTTCTTGCTATGAGGCTGAATTTACTACAGCTACAAGGATTAATCACAAAAATCACAATTAGTAAATCGCAAAGACATATTCTGAAATGTCCCTGTGTGTGTCAGATGCCCTCCCTGGATATGATTTTTGTATGAGTTTGTCAGTTCAGATTTCAGTGTTTTTTCTGTTAATTCTTCTGGACGTGTATAAAATATTTAGCCCTACAGTTTGCTCTTTCTGCAATATTTATTTTAAAAAGCAAAAATATAATACTTTTCCCTTTATTTTTTCTAGAAGCTGCATGGGATTTAAGCAGACAGAGACAGACTGCTTTCCCACAGAAAAATCAATGTACACGCCTTCATTAGCCCCCTGCAGTGACTCTAATTCTCACATTGTAAAGAGTGGCGTATCTCCAGAGCAGGTTCACACACAGCACCATCTCTCTGTAAGATGGACGGCCCTGCATTACTTCCCACTGGCCAGGCCTCAGGACCTCCAGCTTCTGTTATAATTGCACAAGTAATGCACATCCCAGGATTTTACAGCATAATTAGATCTGGCTTGTGTGTTGCGTGCTAATGCAAATGCTCAGATTCAGTCCAGTTGTCATCCTATCGTATTCTACATCAGAAATGAGAGCATGATAGATGTTTATGGATAAAACACACTGCTCACTGTGTAAGTGTCCAGCTGGAGTCTCCGATAAGACAAAATAATCAGATCTTCAACTGAACACGTTAAACTTACATTTTACTACACTTAAAAATATATAATTATAATAGCACAATATATCGTGATCAAATAAAAATAAAAATAATGTTTTACATTTTTTAGAGAAGGCATCAAATATAAGAAGTAAGATATATGGAATTGTGTAGCAAAGAGAAAAAGTTAAATAACTAGTGAATATTTTTCGACAAAGCAAAGGGTGGATATTTTGAAGATTTTGTGGTACTGGTGGTAGATTTCAAGTTAACAGCTACCTTTTACCTTTAGTTCAGTAGAGATTGGCAATTCCAGGGCTGAAATGAGCCAAATGATTCTGTTGAAGGTGTATGGAGTTTAGAAACACATTGGAACACTTCCTGTATTACCACATGACAACAGAAGGTGGAACAGAGTGTTTTCAGTTTGAGAGAAGAACTCAGCCTCAGCCAGGTTTGTGTGTTAAACATGTGTGAGTGAAACAAAACACAACTCCAGGTCTGTTTGTGATGAGGAAACAAAATTATAACACAAATCAGAAAACAGCTTAATATGGGCCCTTTAATAACAGTTATGACCGAATAAAGCCCCACAGTCTCACCCACAGTACAGGACATCACCGCCTCCTACAGAAATGCTTTGTGAAGTCAAAACTCGGTCAGTTCATCCATCCTTGAAATCCATTTGATCAGAGCATGCCTTTTGCAGTAATCCCACGTCTTTTACGCCACAGTGTGAATATATGTGTAAAGAAAGGAAAACAACATCTGAGAGTACAGCGGCTCTGTTCTTACAAGCACGCGTGGTTACTCACTACACAGTGCACATCGCCAGCACCACCATGACCTCCATTAGAACTGACACACGCCGCTAATTGGAAATCTTCAATATTGCATCCCCTGTATGCTTCTTTTACTCCAACCGCTCAATCTCTTCTGCCTTGAGTCTTTACGAGTGGAAACATGGAGTCAAACCATAGACTGTATATATAAACGGCTAGCCACTGTGATCCAAATACGAAGTGAGCATGAGCGCGCTTATGGCTCCATCGACTCGAAACTTTGGCCCCTCTCTCTGAAACTGCTGCTGTCAGGCTCATCATTTTGGTCTTAAAATGTCCGTATTGACCCGCTCTATATGATCCCAGTATTTTTATTTTGTAATGTGTCTGTAAATCAAGATAAGAAGATTAATAACAGACAAATCGGGCCCCTTCTATCCCCGAGGTCACGCACTAGCATTAGCAACAGTTTTATTAACAGCGTTGTTAAGCGCCCGCTCCCTGCTATACTAGCAGTGCGGACGGGAAGGGGCGTTACCTTCAACAGCCTGGCTCCGCCTCAGGTCTTTAGTTGCGATGATACTTACAGTTGGAATTCCAAATATGGAACTTGGCTCCAAATTAGTCCCTATAACTGCGCTAGCCTCGATGAGCTTCATTTGACTGAAGCCGACCGCTATGGGTGGCGTCACACTTACTTTGTCGACTTCTTTATACAGTCTATGAGTCAAACTAAGTGTCATAGCAATTAGCACGATCAAAATGGTAGAATACAACAGAGGTGTAGCACCAAATTCTGGGTCCTGAATATAAATGATATTGGTGGGCCCTCACTGTGCTTGGTGTAATAAAAAATACACACTACAGACTTTATGAGGGAGCCGTCCTTGCACTGGGCCCTGGGTAAACAGTACCTGTTACCCCCCAGACCAAATACAATACTTATTTCTTCTTATTTATTTGTAAGGGGACAGCACATATTAATGAACATTTTAAAATGTAAATATGTAAAGATTATCTTGGTAGGTTGATGTCTACAGGACAGCACACTCACTATACACATAAACACTCACTATACATATTATATATAAAAGCAATAATAATATGTGACTTTCTAGCCAGGCGGTAAAACTTATATAATCCCAGTTGTGACGACATAAATAGTGACTATGAAGAGGCTGCAGCTACGACTTTAAATGGCTTTTTGGAAATATATATAATGAAAAAAGTGCTCATAGGATCACACAAGCCTACAAGTATACATTTAATCTTTTAAGACCACATTTAGAGCTTAAAGTTGTCCTATGTCCCCTGCTAATCTGAAAGTCGAGGGGTAAAATGGAGACTTTTATACAAATGGGAGATGTGTGTGCGATCTGAAATGTTTATCTCTCCATCAGTTCATTAAGAATCATGTGAAGAGCTTTAGCCTTATTAGAGCGAAACGGCGTGGTTTTGAATAGATTGGGGATCTTAAAATTCTTTAACCGGTGGCAATATGAAGTGAAGTGTTATCAGCATCTTTAAAAACGTCTAATCAGCAGCTTCAAAATGAGAGTTAGCCAATAGTCAGCTCAACTCTGGACAAGACACTTTACCCACATACAGAACAAATATAACAGATTCTCTCTGCCAACCCCCATAAAAGTCAGAACTGACCCGATCTGTGCCACTATTACATCACTGCATTCTTCAACTTTCCACTTAGAAACAGCTGGAAACATGCAAGGAGCTTTTCGCAGTGATTCACAAACATATTGCTATAAATAAATATGAAAAGCATTGTGCAGTGTTAGCTAACCACACAAAGTTTGTAGCCTAATGAACATTCTCCAGTATTATGCCATTATGCCAGTTTGTGTTGAGCTCACGCCAGCCTTTTACCTGATACGCCTCATGCCAGTTGTGATGGCACCCACACTCAGAGGGCCACAGGTCACAGCTCCCCCCTTTGGCCCTCACTGATCCAAAATGACTGGGACTCCTATGGGCCAGGCTGTCCGAGTGATGCCAAGCGCCCGGGCGACCCCCCCTCCTGGGCAGGGTGGCACCTCCGGGCACTGAGGCGTAATGGTAGCGCTGGCCGGGCTGTGGGTGCTGCTGTTGATGATGATGATGGTGGTAGTGGTGATGAAGAGTGGAAGGCTGCTGTGTGTGCCAGCTGTACGAGCTGGGCACCTCTCTGTGCTCTCGGCCGTCCAGCTCCGAGAAGCAACTGTGCTGTTTGCTCAGGTACGCGGTCATGCTGCAGACACGCTACACTAACCTCAGATCTGCGCTAACCTCCGCTAACCTCCGCACACTTCAGCACTTGGCGTCTTCCTCTGGCTCCTCTCCCGTCACTGCTACAGTCAAACAAAGCGCACTCCTGCCTGATGTACCACCGCTCATACAATGAATGATGAACGAAGGGCTGGCTGCTGGAGCGGAGCTGGTATACGGAGGGGGAGTGTGAGAGTGGATAAACAGGGAAGAGAGGGAGAAGAGGGAGGAGAGAGAGGAGAGGGGGAGAGAGAGGAGCGCGGGACAGAGCGAGAGAGTGAGTAAGAAGAGGTAGGAGGAGAGCTGAGAAAAATGACGGAAAGAGAGAAAGATGAATAGCAGGCAGTGATGGGACGGAGGGAGGCAGATAAGAACAGACGGAGATAGAGAGAGAGAGAGAGTTGTTGGAGTGTTGGCTGTGAGCCCTGTGTCAATAAATGAGTCAAACGACAGTATCCGCACCTCCAGGCAGACGATTGATGGTCCTGCTGCTGGGAATGCCGCGCTTTAAACTACAAATCCCAGGTTTTTCTGCAGAAGAAGCAGTTGTGTTCAAGTGAAAACGAGGCTATATGCACAAAGAACTGTGTAGATAAAAGTGCTGAGGACTTAAGTCTGGTCTGGTCTTGAATTAAATATCGTTTTGTTTTTAAAGGTCTTATATTACACAAAATTGACTGTTGTGAGCATAAGTCATGTTATAATGGTGTAACCTCCTGAAAAAAACATATCTTGTGCTTTGTTTCATTCACACATGTTTGAGTAACACTTTATTATTAGTATATCTACATCTTCAAAACTCAAAATGCTCTGTTCCACCTTGTGATGTCATGAAGTGGAAGATTTCAAGTTGGCAGCTACATTTTACCTTATGTTCAATAGAGATTGGCATTTCATCAAAATGATTCTAGTAAAGGTGTAGGCGAGTTTAAAAACACAGTGGAGCACTTCCTGTATTACCACATGACATCACAAGGTGGACGTCTTCCGATTGAGAGAAGAACTGAGCCTAAATATGCAGGGTTTGTGAGTTAAACGTGTGTGAATAAAACAAAACACAAATCCAGGTCTGTTTGTGATGAGGAAACAACATTAAAACATAGATCAGAAATAGCGTAATATGGGCCGTTTAAATTATTTCTAAAATGAGCATAAAAAACCGACAGACAGTATAATTTTTAAGTAAATTAAGTTTCCTGCATGTGCATTTATGGAGAGTTGAGAGTCTGCACACACTGGGGTGAAGGTATTCATGTGCAATAATTGAACTCAATCTTGGGAAATTTATGTTTTTCTCTTGACCCTTGCAGACTAATGTGGTGTGATCCGTGCATACAAAACTCTTATTTATTTTCAACCTGCTCTTAAGATACAACTTCAACTGCTTTTTGTTTTGTTTTCAAATATCGTTACCAAAATCCATTAAAAAATTATGTGGTAATGAAAAATTACTTTGGCAAACGTGGGCGGATTTAAATAAACTTTTGGATAAGACCTGTAATTTAGGTTTGACTCCATAGACTGTATATACAAACGGACATTGCTAACCTGCTAGCCACCGCATTCCAAATAGGATGTGAGCATGGGTGCACCTCTGGCTCCGTCGACTCTGGCTGTAGTTCACTTTACTTTAGAAAGTCGCCCCTCTCTCTGTAACTGCTGCTGTCAGGCTTGTCATTTTGATCTTAAAATGTTTGTATTAACCCACTCTACATGATCCAGGTATTTATATTCTGTTATTGTGTCCATAAGTCAAGATATGAACATTAATAATAGACAAATCAGAGGTCTTCTTCCCCTAAGGTCACTCCCTCTAGCATTAGCAACAGGTTTGATTGGCAGCGTCTCCAAGCACCTGCTCCCTGCTAAAACAGCAGTGGTGGCAGAAAGGGGCGTTACCAGCCTTGCTCGAAGATTGGCTCTTTGGTTGCTATGACACTCGCGGTCGGAATTTCAAGCTAGCCTGGATGAGCTTCATTTGACTGGAGCCGAACACTATGGGTGACATCATAAGTTACTCAATATAAACCTGTAGAATAAGTATAGAGCTGATATATTTTAGTAGTAATATTTAGAAGCCTATGAAGGTTAGAAAATTAGTTTTGCTCCAGGTTTTGAGTGGCATAATGAGCACATACAGAATTCTGGAGACAAGTTCATGTATTTTATAACTGTAATCCTGGTTTTGAATATGATTGATTGCACAGTCCTGCTATAACTACCCAATCACACCATAGCACGGCTTTTTCCAACTAAAAAAGAATAACACAGTAAAACAATCCTATAACGGCATAAAGTTTATCACAAGAGAAGTCTCCTCCTCTGGAATCAGTTCATTCATATTCCGAGGAAACTGTACAAACACCATCACAACTAATCTCACAAGCCACTGATCCGGACACTCAAAATTCCCAAACCTTCTGAACCAATATCACAGCTGATGAGCAGGGAGCGGAATGAGGCTGTTTGGGACCGTGATTCCCAAATTTGAGTCAGAACTGAATTTGCGTCAACATTTGATGTGCACGTGCCCAGATGCATTATGGTCACTTCCACAGCAACACAAACTGAGACAAATTACAGCTAATATGCTATCAGTTGTGTTTTACCCTGGTAGATATATGGTATGAGCTACTTTTAAGGTAAAAATGTTAAAAAAAAAAATAGTGTTTGATCCATCCCAGACACTTCCTCCAGCAGGACCCCAAGGCATTTGCAGGCCAGCCCAGTAATGTCCAATAGTCTTGCCAAAAGCTCTTCAAAGCACTATTCTGTCATTATTCATGCTGTCCATACTCTGCGGTGGTAAGCTACTATTGTCCTGGGGCAGACTGGTGGAAGTTGGGCTGCAAATCTGCGCCATCACTACTCATTATAGACACAAGCTAACTATTTTAAGTGTTGCATTCTGTTATTTCTATATTTCAGTTCATATTTTTCACAATAATGTACATTTCGAATACTTTTTGGGGGATATTTCTGCTTTATGGTTTGGTTTCCATATTATCGTTTATCGTCTATATTTACTTCAACTTGATACTTACTTGATATATAACGCACTTCAAAATGTGTTATTGCGTGACAGGCCTACGCTAACTGCTGAGCCACTGTCACCCCTGAGCAAAAAATATACATAAATATACTAATAATGAATGTGTTTGGTAACGGCCTTTTATCTGCGTGAACACTATTTAACTTTACTGAATGGTGAACAAAGGCTACAACTGACAGATACGATATTAAACAAATAATAAAAATATAGTCACGCTAATAACGAGCTGATTCTGTTAATGTCTTAAATTGGGTAACGCCAGTGCCTTGTAATTCAGTGAGATCAGATAGTGCGGTTCTTGGTCAACCTCCCCCTCCTCTGCTCCAGTCACATGGAATCAGGGTCATGGGGCTTTAAGTTACAAATACTGCCACAAAACATCCGGCCGCTTTAGCATCAACATGTGCTGCCAAACGAGTAGCATGCCTCCCGGTGCTGCTAGCAAAAAATGCACGCAAGGTACAACGTTAGCATAGTCATTCTGTATTAATACTCCAAAGATAAAAGCAAGTAGAACACCAAAATACTTCTACCACTACTCATACTGCTTTTATTATTTTTACTACTACTCCAAGTTGTGCATAACAAGTCATCTGGTTAATGAGATCAAATGATTTCATTTTAGTAAAGACATATTGTAAAAGCCGGTATTAGGGTCACAATGAGACCGCGAGTGTGTCTGCTGTCTGCTCTCTGCTCTATTTATCGGCTGTGGACCAGGAAGTAATGCTGGTGTGCTGTTAGCATGCTAGTTGTTGTTAGCATTACCGCTCTGGCTTCTGAAGGTTGTGAATAGAGATTATAAACTCATCGGGGTGAGTAATTAGGATGCTCTGAATATATAAGGTAAGTGAAGAATAACTTTGGTCCACTGTAAACTGTTTTTAAAGGCCTATTCACAAGGGATTTGTTTTGTTTTTTTGAGTTGTAAGGTAATTCTAGTCCTGTGTGAACGCTCAAGTCTGTGAAATAAAACAAACTATGGTAAAGACGTGACCCAGAAGTATAACTCCGTTGTCATAGCAACCAAGGACCAGCAGTATGGAGCCTCTATGGAAAAGTTTGAGTGCATTTGGTGCAAAGTTTGTAAAGTTTGGATGGAGGGATCATAGTGTCAATGGATAAACAAAAACTGAGACTGCGGCTGTTTCAAAAGAAGTGTGATTGTGTGGAGTCTGAACTCTAATCGCATCTACATGATAAGAAGCAATTGTGAAGAAGGGTGACGCTAAAGAGCAGGAGCATCAGGCTAAAAACAAAGTTGATGACATGATGAGTTAAAATATTCTCGTCTTGTTTTGGTGTTCATCAGTCCAACATTTCCAGAATAAAGTCAGTAAAAACAGGTAGATTACTGACATTGCTTACCCCATATGAATGCACCGTAGACTATATATATATAAATGAACATCGCTAACCTGCTAGCCGCCTCATTCTAAATAGGAAGTGAACACGGCAGCGCTTCCGGCTCCATCCAGTCTGGCTCCAATTCACTTTACATTAGAAAACTGTCGCCTTTCTCTCCATAAATGCTTCAGAGGGCCTCATAATTTTGGTCTTAAAATGTCCGTATTGACCCGCTCTACGTGATCCTGGTATTTTTATTTTGCTGTTGTGTCTTTAATTCAAGATATAAACATTAATAAGAGACCAATCAGCTGTGTTCTTCTTTTTAAATATTTGAGAGTAAAACTTTTGTTCAGGTCTTTTATCACCTTCTAAAACGCACAATAAATCCCGTTTGCACAGTTCATCGATGCAAAACCCTGTATTTTCCAAAGCACATGAGCTGACACATGGAGTGTTGCTTGATGCTAGTGTAGTGTTTGCGTGGGTGTTAGCATCAGCCCCAAACAGTCAGTGATGGAGAATAATAGCTCATCAGAAAACAGCCCTGGCCCCGTAGGAGAGAACGCTGTGTGGGCAGAGGGAGCACGGATGGATGGATGGACCTCACTTTCAAACATTACACACAACCTTTTGGGCCAGATGCCATTTTTCACAACTTGCTCCTCTGTGTAGTGATGAGGCACTGGGGTTAGAACAGAGCAGGGAGTCAAGTGTACTCAATGAAACGTGGTCAGAGGAGGAGCTATGTCCAAGTGTTAGAACTGACCTTTTAGATTTTTTTTAATGCAAAGACGAATAAGAGGAAAGACATTCTAAGACACCAACGCAAAATAGTTCAGAATGGTTTCTTAAAGGTGCACTGTGCAACTTTTTCGATCATCATGGAGACAGTAGTTCAGTTGGTAGAGTGTCAGATCCACTAATCTGAAGGTTGGCAGTGCGATGCTAGCTCCTACAGATGACTGCTGTTGTTGTGTCCTTGGGCATTGTGACACTTAACACACCTCAGCCTCACTGTCTGTGCACACTGGTGTATGAATGTGTGTGTGAATACGTGAGTGGTTCCTTGATCTAAAGTGCTTTGGGTGCCTTGAAGGTGGAAAAGCGCTATCAAAAAATGTGACCAAAATATAGAGAGAAGAGGATAACAGGAAGAGGCCAAGTTACAGGTCAGATCTTGAGAAAGGCAAGCCTGTGCTTAATAATTCTATAATTACAATGGATTTTTGAGAAATAGAGGTGACAAAGCTATAACATCTCCATGGAGACGAGCAAAGTTGCATGCCCTCCACCACCAAAAGTTACATAGTGCTCCTTTAAAACCAGATTTATTTGCCAATGGAGGGGGTGTTTTCTAGTTATTGAAGCTACTAAAAACACACACCAGAAGACCAGGAGAAAACACTAAAATGAAAAGTATGAACATAATACACAATATGTAAATGTTTATATCGCACTTTCTCAACTTCAAGGCACTCAAAGCACTTTACATCAAGGAACCGTGTACACAGACAATGGGGGTGAGGTTAAGTCTCCTGCTCAAGAACACAATGACAATATTCATTTGTGGGAGCTGGAATTGCACCGCCATATTCTCCAAACAATATTCACACGTGCCTTCTTCTCATCCACATATTAGTTATATACTAGAGACAGACCTAAACCCATATTTGGACCGCAGCATATCAACAATTGGGCTTAAATCATCAACACAGGATGATATTTTGTTTTGGTCAATCTACTGACCAAAAACTACACACAAAGCTTTATATTAACACTTAAATACATAGAGATAGTTTCAAAAATGTGACTACAGCTCTTTTATAGGTCTGTGGTAAACTAGGGCTGTGGGAGAGTATGTAGTAAATTTAAACAACATAATTTGAGGAAAATAATCAAAACCGGTCTTATATATCGGCCCCAAATATCGGCAGAGCTTATCGACCATCAGTTTTTCTGGATTCTATAAAAATCGGTATTGGCACTGGCCATGAAAAAACCCATATCAGTTGATCTCATTAGTATAGCATAGTCACATAGGAGCTAAAAGAGTGTCTGCCAGTGCTGTCTTCAGTGAGTCATCCACAAACGTGAGCCGTGTTTACAAGCCCAGTGCACTCTTATGCATCAGTCTCATATGTGTATGTATATAGAGCACAGTGACCGTGAAGAAAGGGAGAGACTACGCCCACAAAGTGCACTCATACACAGGCTAATCGAGTTTATACACTCATATAGCATCCATCTATTCTTCAGTGGCATTTTTGTTTAAATTTTGTTGTGCAGAAAAAAAAAAATAGTACATGTATGATTTTGAAAGCTCAGAGTGCACTTTTGCATTAGTGTTTCAGGTATATTCAAATCGTAAGTGTGATGTAGAGAGAGGACAGTCTAAACAGGAAATACACAGATGCAGAATCCATCTATTCTTCAATAACTATTTTCTTGTGCAGAAAACAACACTGCAAATGCAATGCCACATCAAAAATACAACTGTGAAAAAACAAATTTAGTGTTTTGAAAGTCTTCTGCAAAGCGAATAAACTCACACCCACAGACTGTATATATAAATGGACATAGCTACCCTGCTAGCCACTGAGTTCCAAATAGGACGTGATCATAAGCACGTCTGGCTCCATCGACTCTGGCTCTAATTCACTTTCTATTGAAAAACTGTGGCCCCTCTCTCTGTAACTGCTGCTGTCAGGCTCATCATTTTGTTCTTAAAATGTTCATACTGACCCGCTCAACATAATCCTGGTGTTTTTATTTTGCTATTGTGTCTGTAACTCAAGATATGAACATTAATAACAGACAAATCAGGCTTTAATTCTTTCCCTGAGGTCGCTCCTGCTAGCATTAGTGTCAGCCTTGACTGACAGCATTGCTAAACGCTCCCTACTAAACCAGCGACACGTTACCTTCAACAGCCTCGCGCCGGATTGGCTCTTTGGTTGCTATGATACTCACGGTCAGAATTCCAAGTATGGAACTCGGCTCCAAATTCATCCCTACAACTGCTAATCTCAATCAGCTTCGAACACTGTCGAGTCGAACACTGTGAGTGAAGTCACACTCACTTAATCCACTTCTTGATACAGTCTGTGGTTCACATTGACAGAAAAGAGATGAAAATGAAAAGTACAAGAGGTAAAACGTAATATCTTGGATGTTTACTTCAGTGTGTTTGTGAATCAGGTAAAAAACTTGAGGAACACACAACATAGATTTTTTGAATACTAAGAGGAAAATACATATACTTCTATAAAATCTTGATATAATTTCTGCTTCTGATAACTGACACAGGTATTTTATCTCATTTGGGATTTTGAGCTTGTTTTATTTCTTCACCATAATTTCATTTTTAGATTACAAATGTCTGAACTCTCTCTGAAAATAACGGAAATCTTTAGTGAATTATTATTTCTGCTGAATCATGCTGCTCCTTTCACTACTTACATAATACACACCACAATTGAGCCCATCTCTCGCTTTGGTCATAAGGCAATGCTTTTACAGAAGGAGACACAGACAGGACAGTGGCTATTGATACTTTGCACTAACATCATGCTGGTGGGTACTGCATCTAGGTTTATGAAGGAATTTTCAGCAGTTACCATGGTGACACAATTCACACATTAGCAAACACAGCCTGATACGTTTTTAGATTGTCTGAAAACTCAAGAAACAATACAAAATGGATTTAAACAACACTATTTTCAAGAGCCTTTGATGAATACGAGCGTTCATAATCCTGTTTATATGCTTGATTCGCAACAAAAAGGTGAGAGTGACTAACTGAAAAACTGTTGGCTAATGCTAGCGAGCTTGTGTTGTAATGATGTAAAGTTATTTGAAAGGAAGATGTTTAAAATCACAAAATTAGCTTTCTCGCCTGTTGTAGCTCCAGATAGTCAGTTCTCTGTGGTCTGATTGTGTTAAAACAAAGCTCAGATTAAAGTATAAGTTGACTAACAGAGCCTCAGACAGAGTGGTGCCTCTAGTTAGCATCACACCCCTGGGAACATTGATGACATCGGCTG
Organism: Periophthalmus modestus; assembly: GCA_019594935.1. Lineage (NCBI taxonomy): Eukaryota > Metazoa > Chordata > Actinopteri > Gobiiformes > Gobiidae > Periophthalmus > Periophthalmus modestus. The sequence continues at coordinate 22,113,841 of JAIEZT010001243.1, forward strand.
CAAAGTATTTATAAGACCAGGGCACTGCAGTCTCTCAGTGGAGGTAATGGTAAACACAGATTCCACACACAGCACATTATTATCTACACTCTACTGCTCCTACTGCTGCACAGCGCCCCTTACAGGCCATTATACAACAGCAGCTGAATAAAGGAATGCTCATGCAAGTCCAGATTTTTACATGCACTTTTTATTATCTTAAATTTTAGCCTTTCCTTTTTAACTTCATTCATATTTTTATATTACTTGAGTTGTGCAATAAGCAATTTTTAAATACATGTTGAAATCTGGTGACTGAAGGTGCCTCGATAGAGAGTATTAGAGAAATAGTATTATTGATGAAAAGTAATCTTGTATTGATGAATTAATCTTTGGCATTTTGGTTAAATAATGCCACTGTCTTTGGTGTCTGTGTAATCCCTCAGTCATCCAGGTAGGATCCATGGTAAAATAAAAATTAAATTCTGCTAAGTGGACCAGTTTGTTTTGCTGCTCATCCAAGTGGCTTCTTCAGTTCTTCAGTTTCTTTTACTTCTGTCTATTAAACATCTATTGTGCATGTGTTTTAGAGTCTGTATAGTCCAGTCCACAAATTACTATTATTCCAATTAATCACTGCGGCCCCATTTAGAAGATGTCTAGCCATTTAAAATACATTAAGAAATATTTTGTTATGAATTATTATTTGCCATGACTCTACCTTCCACAGACGGATTTTGAAAAACCAATCCATGCATTTCTAACATTGAGTCTGGATTATTGTAACCTGAACCAGTAACCTGAACCAGTACCCTGTACTCCACCAAGAGCTGCAAAAATATACAAATGTCCTAAAATGATTTCACTGAATATGGATTTCCAACTTCACAGTTTTTATAGAGCCAGTGTTATTGATTGAGTTTAAATGTGTGCACTCTATGGGTCCACCTGCTGGCTGTGTCCAAAGCCAGGCTCAAGACAAGAGGTTACAGAGCCTTTTCTGTGGCCGCGCCCAGACAATTGAACAGCGCCCTCTGTCTGTCAGATTCTTAGTCTTTAACGCAGTTTAAAACTAGACTGAAAACCAACCTCTTCTCCCTGGCATTTAATACCAGCTATACAGGATATCGTGATGTTTTATGTTCTTGTCCCATGTATCGTGTTATCTGTATATTTGTTTTATGGCTTTTACGTGAAGATCTTTGGTCAGCTGAAGTTGTTTTAAATGTGCTTTAGAAATAAACTCAAATTAAATTGAAGTGAATGGCCAGTGTCCTCATTTGTCCTCACTCTGAAACCAAAGGATATTCTAACTTTTACTGCACACTCCACTGCTGTAGCCCTTAGAACAGCACTGGAGCCTGACATTCAAACTTCTATTTTCATCAAGTTGATTTATTACAAGCACAGCAGCACAACCCCATCTGTCCCATAACAACGCTGTAAAACTCTATCTCTAATAGTTGAAAGCAATTTTATTAAAGCCAAGTATAGGAGTCTGTCTGTCTATTCTGTCCTGTGTCATTGTCATTCGGCTCAGGTAGGCTACCGTTTGACCTCGTGACTCTATCTGGAGATGAGCCAATCAAATGCTGACAGGTCATTTAAAGCCTCTCAGTCGCTACAGCTCTTGTCACTATGGAACACAGTGCACCCTTTAACAATATACATGTCGATGTGGACAGTTTAATCGGGAAGGAGGACACATACATGGATGCTATGAACACAAAATGCGTGAGATGGTCTGTATGTTTGAATAAGCTTAAAGGGCCCATGCTACGCTATTTTCTGATCTATGCTATAATGTTTCCTCATCACAAACAGACCTGGAGTTGTGTTTGTTTCATTCGCACATGTTTAACACACAAATCCTGCATATATAGGCTGAGCTCTTCTCTCGAACAGAAAACACTTTGTTCCACTTTGTGATGTCATGTGGTAATACAGGAAGTGCTCTATTGTATTTTTAAACTCCATGCACCTTCACTAGAATCAGTTGGATCTTTTTAGCTTTGGAATTTCCAATTCCTACTGCACTGAAGATAAAAGGTAGCTGTTAACTTGAAAACTACCACTTCATGACATCACAAGGTGGAACATGGAGCATTTCGAGCTTTGGAGACTTACTTGCAGGGTTACTCAAACATGTGTAAATGAAACAAAACACAACTCCAGGCATGTTTTTGAGGAGGTAACAACATTAAAACATGGCTCAAAGCTCACAAGAGTCCATTTTGTCTGCGCAGGCTGGCATTTAACCTTTCTATCTCCAAGGAGACAATCAGATGACCTCATCAGATGAATTTACGGATCACATTAGTGGAGAGGCAGGCCCACCCTCAAGTAAGAATGTATGTATTTCAATGTATATTTACAATGTATAAAAGTATGCAATTGTAAAATAAAATAAAATAATAAAATAAATAAATGTGGGTTATATATGTTTAATGCCATACTGTGGAACATACCTGGCAACACTAAACCAGGCAACATGCAGCAGTGTAATCTCAACCAGAAAAGTTCCACAGTGCACCTTTTAAAGTAAAACTATCTAATAGGGGTTCCACCGTAAGTGTGTCTCATGAGATCGCATTACAAGTATTGCCAGTAATGTTCCACAGCATGGCATTAAACTGATATATTTAGCATGTTTCAATTATAGTTGATTTTATTGATACAAAAATACTGGGAAAAAATGCACTCTTACTACCTAGGCCAAGGTTCCTGTCATTTGGACTGGTGGCGTTCCCTGCTGCCTTCACATATTTAATAACTTTAATGCCATACTGCGGAAACTTTCAAAGCCATAACTTCTCCATGGAGATGACAGACCCTCCACCAGAAAAGTTACATAATGCACCTTTAAGATATAAGTGCAGTGTGGCCTTTTATAGAAGAAACTTATCATAGATCTAGAGTCAGTAAATAATGAAACAAATAATGATAACATAGCAGTGCTGTGTTTAATGTAATGACTGTAATTTGCCACATGGGGGCACTTACTGTTCAGTTTCAATCTGAACGTCTCACTGAGCACACTGAACTACTAATCCGGTGAAGCTGCAGTCCATCGTTTCAGGGCAGCTTAACCAAAGACAAAATGTAAATAACTCTACTATTTCTGCATATATAATTTATATTCAAATCCTCAAAGAAGTCATCTTTTGCTTTGTCAAATTTAGAGTAACTTTTCTTCTTTAGTATATAATTCCATATATCTTGTTTCATATATTTGTCTTCTGTATGCATATAAAATGTAGAAAATAGTAAAAATAAAGAAAAAAAACACTGAATGAGAGGGAGCATCCAAACTGATTGGTATATATTGCAATAGTTCTGGCTTTAGATGTTTAAGTTGCACTGTGTAACTTTTCTGTGGAAGGATCCACCACCTGCTTTGCCTGTTTGAATGTTTCAGAGTATGGTGAAAAACTCATCTATGCTGTATTTATTCAGTTACAGTGGGCTCGCCTCTCCACAGACATAACCTGTGCCTCGGCCTGCTTGACTCCATAGACAAAGAAATGTTGGTTATAGCGGCCAAATTGGAGAAACACAATTAAATAGTCTATATAAAACAGGGCCCAAATTACATTTTTTCAGCAATTTTAAGTGAAACCTCACATCATACTGTATGGTGAAATAGAGTTAAACTTAACATCCTAAGTCTAATTAAAGGTTCAGTTGCCCAAAGCTCTGAAAAGCACCCATCTAAGTGATTCTTGATACAAAGGAATAAGCTTGATACTTAATACAGATTCCAATACCACAATGATAATACAAAACACTCTTTCTTTAGACAATAGAATGTGATTTTCAACATTAAATGATCGTATTTTCTTTTATATTCCCATGTGGCCTTACATCTGTGGTCCAAGTAGGTTCTGTAGTAGTCCATGGTCTAAAGCTTTTCAGGAAAGTTTCTTTTCTGTCCTGTGAATGTGACTTTTTCCTATCGATACTTGCTCAAATAAGTAACTAGTTTTGACACTAGATTGTCGATACTTTTGACAACCCTAATACAGTAAAACAAGTTTGGACACTCATTAGCATTATTATTATTAGCATTAAATATTTGTATATACAAGTTTATAAAAGTCTTTTTGACATAATTTGATACAGGGATAAACACTGGCTTTACTCACATCCACATAACACATTAGAAAAATAGTTTTGTATCATGTCGTGTTGTTTTCCAGTCTGACAAAAGCCTTTAGTCCAGGCACATTCACGGTCTATTGAGTGAATGTTTGTGCAGCTTTAGAAAAGAATTGATTTGTAAATTGCAAAAACTCTCTGTACTAAACACTGTGGCAAAGTCAAAAGTGGCTCTGGGAGGGACAGGCCATCTGGAGCAGCAGGCATTCACCCCGATGGAGCGGTCGAACTCTGCCAGACACAAAGACAACCAAACTGCCCTGTGTGATCTCATATTATCCCAGATATAAACATGCAGGTGTGTGTGTGAGTGTGCGGGTGTGTGTGTTTGGATGGGTATTTATCACATAATGAGGACCAAAATCTGTATACACACTCACTTAAAGGTGCTATATTACACAAAATTGACTCTTGTGAGCTTTAAGCCATGTTATAATGTTGTTACCTCTTCAAAAACATACCTGGAGTTGTGTTTTGTTTCATTCACACATGTTTGACTAGCCCTTTATTTTTAGTCTGTCTACATCTCCAAAGCTCAAAATGCTCTGTTCCACCTTGTGATGTTGTGTAGTGATAGTTTTCAAGTTAACAGCTACCTTTTATGGTTGGTTCAGCAGATATTGGCAATTCCAGGGCTGAAATTATCCAAATGATTCAAGTGATGGTGCATGTAGTTTAAAAACACAATGGAGCACTTCCTGTATTGCCACATGACATCAAAAGTGTTTTCTGTTTGAGAGAAGAATTCAGCCTATATATGCAGGGTTTATGTCTTAACTGTGTGTAAATGAAACAAAAACAATTCCGGGTATGTTTGTGACGAGGAAACAACATTTTAATATGGGCCCTTTAATGACTAGCTACGATTATGGGGACAAAACTCAGGTCCCCAAGATGTAAATCCTTCATTATTACATCAATAACACGGTTTAAAGTTCAGATATGAGTTAAAATAAGGTGTGGGTTAAGGTTAGACAAGTAGTGACTATGGTTAATGTTAGGATCAGAATCCAGGAAATGAATGTAAGTCAATGCAATGTTCCCAGGAAGCACAAAAGCATGGCGTGTGTATGTGTATCTCATAATTATTACGCCGCTGGACTTTGGAGGATGGTGTGTTTGCGTTGGACTGGTTATGGAGACAGACCTGGTTATACAGACAGACTCTACTGGACATGCTGGATGAGTCAGTAACATTACAAACACCACAGACTGGAAAAAAAAACCACAAGTGAACAGGTGCATGAACAGTAACATAACACTGCAAATGTGCTTCAGAACTGGGAACATTTACACAGCTAGAAATCAATAGATCTCGATGATAAGATTTTACTGGACAGGTCTACAGCCGATCATGTGGTAGTGAGAGAGTGTGGTCCTGAAGACGAATCACCTCTCTTGTTTAAATCAAAGCTCTGAGTCACAGCTCGTCTCTGTGTCTGCTCATGTGTCCTCACCTTTCACAAGTTTTGACTTAAATCTGGGCAATTTAACCAGAGGTCCAGTGTCTCCTTCCCTCTGTCTCTGCGTTTGTGGTGTCATCTGCCCTTGCTCCCTCCCCCCTCCCTCTCTCTGATCCACCTCCTCACCTTTTTTCCTCTTTCTTTCCTCTGGTGCTTCTCATCATTATTATCCAAGTTACGGAAAGTAAATGGTTATTGTCTTTATGAGTGAAACTTAAGACCTCATTTAGCGCACGGACATGCCAAGCGTGAGTGTGTTTCTGTCGCTAGTGGTAATGCACACGTGCTTTTAGATTTAATATATTGTTACAAACTCTCTGACACCCTGCTCTTTATGCCTAAAGTCCACAGACTTTGTTTTTGGCCGCAACTCACACCTGCACATCATCTTAGCCAGCTCCCAGCACCTAGCCATCTTTTTTTTGTTTTTCGTAATAAACCCTGTTCATTCTTGAGTTCCCTTGTCTGCACCATTTTTTTGATTGTTGTGACAAGATCAAACAATATTGGGGGAAAAAAAAAATGTTTTTTTTTCTATATCACTCAGCCGTTTGCATTTATAAGATGCAGCAACTGTTCACTTTACATTTACAGGCTCTGATAACCCCAGAAATCAGATCATGATCAGATGTCTGGTGTCAGTGTAAACGTAGCCTGTTAGCACCAAGCTGAGAAAACAATGTGATTATATTATCTGAGGTGTAGTTCTTTGCACCTCGTTAAACAGGAATATGTAATTGGATGTTTTAATAAGGCATTATGAGACTAGCAACAAGGCATGAAGAACTAAACACACCATTAACTGAGAGCTTAGATCACCTATCCCAGATATAAATAGAATATAGAATAGAAATATAAAAAAAATAGGGTTGTCACAATAATACAATTTCAAACTGTAGTTTGATACTAAGCAAGAGAGTCGATACTCGATATTGATTCTGATACTATGATGATAATAAAAATCCTCTTTATCTAGACAACATGATTTTCATGTTGACAATATGATTTTCAACATTAAATGGTAGTACTTTCCTTTTAGCGAAATAAAAATACCAGGATCATGTAGAGCATGTTAATATGAACAATTTAAGACCAAAAAGGGGAGGCTCACAACAACAGAGAGAGGGGTGAAAATTTTTCAATGTAAAGTGAATTGAAGCTGATGGAGCCGGAAACGCACCAAAGTAATGTCCTAATGTCCATGGTCTTAGACTTCATCATTCTAAAGCTATTCAGGAAATAAATTAATTTCTGTCCTGTGAATGGGACTTTTTAGTATCAATACCTGCTCAAATGAGTATCTAGTTTTGATACCAGTTATAGCATCGATTAGTATCTGATTTCTGATACTTTTGACCACCCTCCCCTGCACTAGTCCTGCTGACTTTCCAGCTGAGTCACACACACACGCGCGCACACACACACACGCACAAACACACACGCGCTGCTTCTTAGAATTTCATTATGAAAATGAATGACAGCTCAATGAGAAGGTAAAATGTGCTGTCGGGAGTTAATCTGGCCATCAGACTTTCCAAAGCATCAAACACTCTTCCAGTTCTGCCGATTTATTCTAATTAACTTCAGTGAGTTTGGAGGCATCTGCACACACATAAAACAAATGGGACTGCAGAGGAACTTTTCATGATTCATTGTTGTAACCAAGTAAATTTTAACATTAATCTCACATAGAACTTTTAGAGCTGGATTGCCAAAATGTCCTTTTATAGTTACGGAGTAATGCTTTAGCTTTTTATCATCATAAGGTTGTCAAGCTCAGTTCTGTAAAAAAGCGGCTGTACAAATGCATCTATTGGTGGTTTTCAGAGTGTAGAATATGATGATGTCATACTCCCAAATACAACTGGCTACGTATTCCTCATAGAGAGTCTAAAGAAGTGGAATAAGGAAGTGTGACGCTACCCATAGCATTTGTCTCCAGTCAAATGAAGCTCATCAAGGCTAGCGGGTATAGGGGCCAATTTGAAGTCAAGTTCCATATTTAGAACTCCGACAAGTATCATAGCAACCAAAGAGACAATCTGGAGTGAAGCTGTTGAAGGTAACGCCCCTTCCCGCCTGCATCGCTGGTTTCGCACGCTGTCAATCAAACATGTTGCTAACGCGAACGGGGTGACCTCGGGGAAAGACGGTATCTGATTTCTTTGTTATTAATGTTTCTATCATGATTTACCGCCACAAAAGCTAAATAAAAATACCAGAATCATGTAGAGCGGTTTAATACTAACATTTTAAGGCCAAAATGACAAGTCTCACGGTAGTTACAGAGAGAGGGGCAACAACTTTTCAATGTAAAGTGAAATGGAGCCAGAGTCGGCTAGGGCCTTAGTTATGTCCATTTATATATACAGTCTTTGTACACCGCAGAGTCACTGCCAAAGTTTGCCCAAGCCCAAGCTTTTAAAAATCTGTTCACAGACAAATAAAACATTTTGGGGTTTGATAAAATTGCACACCAGCACTTTTCAGATTCTGGTTACAAATATTCCAATAGACTGTGAAGAGAAAATAAGAGCAACTCCTCAAAAACTGAAGTGCCGGGGATCACACGATAACGAGTACGCCTCCAACACTTAAGTTCAGAAGAAAGTGCTGCCAAATTATGAGGTGGGACAGAACAGAAACAGGGACCTGCATTCACAATGTGCCATAGACATAGACCACTGACCTCAGCCAGCTGCACAGCCATGATTACTGACATGTCTGGAAAATGTCACCGGGCTAAAAAATTCATACGGTGATCTACTTCGTTAGGTGAATTATTTATTTCAAACCTTTCTGAAGCATGAACACCTCCATCACCAAGACGCTAGAGGTGAAGTTCAAGTCACGATACTTATGATTAAAATAATTACAATTAACTATAATATCACCATTATTACTACAATTGTATTTAAATCAGACCTATTGTGCTTGTGTCTGCTCTATAATTATAACCTACGACACCTGTGGATCATTATGTTATAATTTGCACATTTGAAATCACAATACTCATCTAAAACGACTTAATAAAAGAAACAAGTTCGCTGATTTCCGTGTTAGAAAACTGCTGTGCCCAATGGGAGCTGACGTCTCTGTAAATGTAAATCACAACAAAGCTCCTTGTAGCTGCTGGTCCCTCCTATAGATAGCTGCAGATCAAGCTAGCGAGTAGCATTTAATTTGTACCAAAACGTGAATCCTGCAGGTATCACTGGTTAAGTAAATAAAACTGGAGAAGAAAGTGTGTAGATCACAGTGGGCGTGTACGGTCATGGTGAAAACTGGAGTTGATCGGCAAAGTGGCGTCTTGAATAAAAGGAGAATAAAGATTACTCAAGCGTGCACAAATAACACTGAATACAAGTTCGAGAGGGTAAATGGGAAGAAGAAACAACTACAGGGTGTTTAAACACTCTGAAAAGTCAATTTTGTATAATAGGCTTGCTTTACTCAAATGTCCATACACATAAAAACAATTAAAAGTTCCTTAATATGAAGAAGTTCTGTTTTAACAAATATTACAGAGTTTGTTTTAAGTGAAAACAACATGGATCTAGAGCTTGGATAAAACGTTCCACAAACATATATCATAGTATTTATTTTGATTACATTTAGCAGTATTCTTGCTAGTGCCTGTTCCCTAGTGGAGAGAAATCCAGAGTTATGTTCCATATTTTGAGATGACCTCCAGCTCATTTGTGCATTAGTAAAACCTTTATTTAGCAGTTACCTCACTCCCTCAGTACTTTATGATGTTTTAAAAGACATATATTAGCTTCCAACAGAATTACGGTCAACAGCAGAGTTCATAACGCTAATGTGAGTTGATGTGACAGTTAAGGAGCCTGCTTTTTTCCATGAACCAAAGCGAGGAGGAGTTTTTTAACCTGAATGATCCTGTTAATGATCTGTATAAATCTGACTAAAATGCCACGGATGGGGAGCTGCGTTTGTAATTAAATCAGGCTATGAGAAATGAGCAGGAAACAAAACCAAAGCCCTGAGAATACACTCTATAATAATAAAAACCTCAGTAGCCACATTATATACTTTGTCATTTGGATTGTACAATAGGCCAAGGGTATATCACGGAGTGGGCGCTTAGCAACGCTGTCAATCAAACCTATTGCTAATGCTAGCAGAAGCAACTCAGGGAAAGAAGGCGCCTGATTTGTCTGTCATTAATGTTCATACCATGAACATTATGTAGACTCATGTAGAGCAGGTTAATACAAACATTCCAAGACCAAAATGACGAGCCTGACAGCAGCATTTACAGAGAGAGGAGTGACAGTTTTTTTTCAGTAGAAAGTGAACTGGAGCCAATGGAGCTGGAAGCACGTCCATGATCACTTCCTATTTGGAACGCAGCAGCTAGCAGGTTAGCTATGTCCATTTATATATACAGTCTATGGTGAAATCCAGAAAAACTCTTGATTCACAAGTTTAATCTGTCTTTACATAATGCAAAGTTGGCTCAGATACATAGAGATATGTAATGTTTTTTAATCTACATCTTTGGCCACGCCTCCTTTTTAGTCACTAATCGATCAGCACCATGTCTTAAGTCGACAAAGAATTTCTTCAGGATCTCTGCAGCGCTAGAAACCAACAAGACTACTCATCTGACCTGCAGTTCAATGATAATCTAATATAATAATAAACATTTTTTTTTAATTGTAATTCCTCTCATTTAATGCAGCTGATATGGGATTAAACTGTTGTTGTTAAGAGAAAAGTCAATTATGCTTTTTGGGTTCTGCCCTGGTGGTTTGCGTTCTTAAAGTAATCCCCAGCTAATAACTCATTTACAAGCTTCAAGAAATAATACTTGTTTTAGCACTTTACAGATGACTACCCAAGAACGTAATCCTAATTAATCCCAGCCAATAGCTGGATTGATGATTAGTTAGAGCAAATAGAGTTGCACAGAGCTAAAGTAGCAAGGTTGGGTTTAAAAGACTAAAAGCCTAAAATATCAACTTTATTAAGGGTGCTGTACCTGATCTTAAAAACATGAAAAACTTCAGTTAATTTTGAATAGTTTGTAGTAGTCTAGTTATTCCTCACTGTCATGGTAAATTGTATTTTTTTTATATAGCGCTTTTTCACCTTTAAGACACTCAAAGCGCTTTACTTCAAGGACTACTCACCCATTCACACACGCACTCATAGACCAGTGTACACAGACACTGGACCAAGGCGGCTTACGTGTCTTGCCCAAGGACACACTGACAGTATTCATGTGTGGGAGCTGGACTCACACTACCAGCCTGTGGCTCAGTGGATCTGAACGCTAAACCAATGATATTTATGTTGACAGCGGGATTCAAACCGCCAACCTTCGGATCAGTGGACAAACGCTTTACCAATGAGGTTATAAGCGTGCTTCACAACTTTCAGGGCCCAGAGCGGAGATTTGCGGTAATGCTAAGAACTAGCATGCTAACTGTGCATTAGCCTTACGTCACTCAAACATTAATAACATTTTTAACAGCCTTAGCAAAAACCTTGCAAAAACCTGCTTTGTCTTGACAGAAGAAGACTAGAGAGAGACTACAGGTGAGGGGAGAGGAGGGAGGAGGTAGGTCTAACACCGCCTACATTAATGACAAACATTTTTCTGTGTTGTTCACTGCAATAAAAATAACCAACATGCTTTAATTTTCGTCTATTATTTGGCTAAAATGTTACATACTGTTGCTTTAATTAGTGTTGACCTCTCAATAAGGTCATGTTCTTTCACCTGTAATTCTCCTTCTGAGCTGGCCCTCCACTTCAGCTTGTGGGCCAGTGTGTACTTCCACTTGTACACACTGTTCACTGAGGGCCACTTCACCGGGCCCTTCAGGCTGCTCAGGTCTGGGGCCCAGCTCTTCAGAAGCTCCATGGACAGGCGCTTCTTCAGGGCACCATGGCGATCAGTCCGAGGAGGGGCAAGCAGGTTTGGGACGCTGCCGCCATGGAGAGGAGGGCTGAGCGAAGAGCTACTGGTCAGGCTGTCCCACCGCCGTGTAAGGGCAAAGGTCATAGTTCAAATGCACAAATGGTGCGTTCACACTTGTGCTGTTTTGTTCCTGGCAGATTTGGTTTGGTCGTGCTCTAGTCCAGGTTTTGTCCCAGTTTAGTCCCAATTTTGGTTTCAGCAGAGATATCCAAATAATCCCTCAGTTTTCCAGGTAGGTTCAATTGCAAAGGAAAGTAGAATTCTGTCTTTAATACGTTTTGCTACTCTATCCAAGTAGCTTCTTCAGTTCTGACACGGTTCTGGAAGTTACTGCCTTATATTTTTTTTCTGAAAGAAGGAGTTAGCTAGCTAGCTCAGTTCTGATAGGGTTCTGAAAGTTTGATTTGACCTCTCATTTAATCCAGATGCAGACTTAGTTTGGTTCTGTTCTAGTCCTGGTTTAGGCTTGGTCCAGTTTTGGTTTATTCCAGGTTTAGTCCCAGTGTAGACCAAACTTTGTGATGAATGCAACCTAAAAGACTTCAGCAGACATATTCATATAATCCCTCAGTTCTCCAGGTAGGTTCCATCAGAAAAGAAAACAGAATTCTGTCAACAGGACTTTGGTTTCACCACTCACCCAAGTAACTTCTCCACCCATCCAAGTAACATTTCCACTTATCCAAGTAGCTTCTTCAGTTTTGAAAGGTTTCTGAAAGCCTGTTTGAAGGGAGGACCCAACTACTGACATACTTGTTTACAGTAAGGAGTATCTGTTAGTAGTTAAGTCCATTAAAGTCCATAGAAGAATAAAACACCACTCATGCAAGTAGCTTCTTCAGTTCTGGCATGGTTGTAGAAGTCATTGCCTTATATTTTTCAGAAGGAAGGAATTAGCTATACTAAAACTAGCATAAATGCAGTAAGGAGTATCTGCAATGTAAATTATATTGATTCTTTAACATATTTTTATAGTTTGTAATGTGATTTAAAGCCGTTCTTATTCTGTAAAGTACTTTTAATTACTGTCTATGAAGTGTGCTATACAAATAAACTTGCCTTTGCCTAGCTCAGTCCATTTGAAGTCCAGAGATAACTGAATAAAACACACATTACAAACACTTCATGAAGGAAATAATCCATGGATCTGCTCCCATTGTAATCCAAATCCATCTCTTATCCGGCAATACAAAAGTTTACGCGTACTTGTCCCACGCACTGCGCAGTACAAACTTTACACAAGGGGGTAACAGAACACAGTGTGGAGGGCAGATGGGTGATTTAGCTGTAGGGGGGTGTAAACCAGGGGAAGCACTTGCATCACATACTCAATATATCCGATTGGGTGAGAGGAAAGCACTGGGTCGCAGACGTGCAGCTGATTGGATAAAGCAGAGGACAGAGCTGTGTGCTGGACCCGCTGATATAAATCACATGGAAGCGTAATTAATGCCTCAGGGAAGTGAGCTCTGTCAGGAAGCCAAAACTAGATTAGAGCCGGATCAATGGAGCACGTCAGGAAAGAGGAGGAGCCATAAGAGACCGTCCACATCCAACACCAACGCGACGTAATGAGGGAAAACCAAATGACACAGGGAGAGTCCGAGTGGTGCAAAGCAAATATGAGAGAACAACACTGGAAACATATTTTTTGGTGTCAATATGGGGTCACTACTGGGAAATTTTGGTTATTCTTTAGCTATAAGATAAGATTTGAGCTGTAGAGGGTGGAATAAATAATTTCTATGGCTCATTACAGATGCAAACTAACAACTAAATTGTTTCATCCTGCTGTTTATTTAATGCAGCTTGTGTTTTTTTTTTTTTTTTTAACTATATTGTAGATTTAAAATAGTTTTTACTGGTTTAAATCTGCTCTTAGGTTTTTGTGTCAGTGGTATAAGTTAGTTTCAATATTATAGTTTATTGTCTGTATTTACTGAAGCGATATATTGAACTTCAAAATTTGTTATCGTGACAGGCCTATGAGACAATGAGTAACAGAAGGCTGAAGAATTTTGAAACTACATTCCAGACTCTCAGAAATTTTACTCGGAAAGTCAGAGAACATTTCAGAGCCCAAGATGGCTGCGCCCTGCGTTTGGTGAAAATTAAAAACCCGACAATTGATACGCTGTTTCCTGATCCATGTTATAATGTTGTTTCCTCATCACAAACAGACCTGGAACCGCTTAATGACATCACAAGGTGGAACAAGTTAACAACATTGTAACATGGCTTTAAACTCACAAGAGTCAATTTTGCATAATATAGGACCGTTAAAATATTAATCATACTTGTGTTATTTTGCCTTTAGTCTCTCCTCCTGTCCTCCTGTTCCTACACGGCTATTGAGCCTCTGCATTTATAAATTTGTGGTTACGCTCCGTTATGCTAATGTTGCTAATGTGTATGCGGCACTAATGTCAACAAACGCAGAATGGACTCTCAAACTGTGCTTTATAAAATGTCGATGTAGTAACAGTGTCCGGGTTACTGAATGAACTAGACCACTTCCCTCGTTTTTATTACTTTATTGAGTTTTTAACATCATGTACTGTTCATTGGTTTGTTGTTTTTATGACAGTTGGAACAGAAATCTGATGTTTAGCTTCGAGATTACATCATTACGAGATCCGTGAATATCGCATTAGTCTCCTGTCACTTCTGGTTCCAAGCCACATCAGCTGAATGAAAGCAATGGATACGCAATGTTTACGATTCCCTCTTTTTTCTGTAGACTTTATGTTTCAATATTTCTTTTAACAATTTCTGTGTAATCTCTTAGTCATCCAGGGATGATCCAGAAGAAAAGAAAAGTTAAACTCTGTCAGCTGGACAAAAAGTCATACGTCTTCACTCCTACAACTTTTTGTCCACTTGACATATTTGCATTTTTCATTTACTATATTTCTTTTAACTGTCAGTCTTCCATAAAGTTACACAGGCCCCTGCCCTCCATCTGAAAGTATGGCATCATCAAATTTTAGAACATGTAGAAACCCATAGAAAACCAGTCTGAACAAAGCCACTTTAACCTTTGGTGTGAGCGGCAGCAGAGCACAGAGGACCAGACAGCTTTGATCTGCTCTGTCTGAGCCGATCTCACTTTCTGTTTTCTATCTCTTCACCGGCTCATTTGTTACTGACCCTGTGTCTTTCTCATAGCCTCTAACTACCTCTGGCTCACCGTGGCAGAGCAAATACCCGTACACCACGGCAGCATTCGAATCAAAACCGCAGTCGAATAGACGTTATTAGTAAATCGTAAAACTACAATTTTTGAAGAGGCGTAATTTCCTCCACAAACAACAAAATATCATTCTGTGTAAAAACTGTAGTAACCCTGTAACCAAACATGTTCTGATGTCATGTGATAATACAGGAAGTGCTCCACTGTGTTTTTAAACTCCATACACCTTCACTAGAATCATTTAGATCATTTCATCCTTGGAATTTCCAGTTTCTATTGAACAAAAGGTAAAAGGCAGCTGTTAACTTGAAAACTACCGCTTCATGACATCACAAGGTGGAACAGAACATTTTGAGACAGACTAGTAATAAAGTGTTACTCAAACATGTGTGAATGAAACAAAACATAACTCCAAGGTGCCTTTTTTAGAAGGCAACAACATTTTAACATGGGTTAAACCTCACAAGAGTCAATTTTTCATAATATAGGAGCTGTAAACCATAAATCGCAAATCTAATCAAAATTTCAACACTTGTCAAAAAAACAAAACCCAAATTTGATATTTTTCCCAAATCATTCAGCTCTACTTTAGTACCTAACAATCATACTGCATCAGAAACATGAAGTAAAGCCTGTTCCGTGCATTTACACGCATTCTATTGGTTCATCCTATTGGAGTGCATTATAGAGCAGGGCCTGTTCCCACGCACAAATGGATGGTTTACCATAGGGACACAGTTAGAGACGCAATAACAGGAGAGATGGTGAGGGACTGAACCTAGCAATGTGTTATGTGTCTGTGGTCTATTCGATTTAATGTTTAAAGTGGTGGTATTTTACTTCTATGGGGTATTAAAGAGGGCGTATTTTACTTCTATGGGGTATTAATTGCTAACTCATAATATATTTAGTTTACCACGTTACCTTGTATTGTTTCGAAAATTAACATGTTAAATAAGTTTCCTTTTCGTGGGATGCTCTGAGTACACCCTCCCTTTGCTCCCCGTGCTAAGTAGCTCCCCCTTCAGAGCACTATCACAACACAATAAGTGTACCTTGCTAATGAAACTACTGCAAATCACATCAGGTTTGTCAAGTTGCTGTGTACAGTTTTGTATCATGTTTTTGTATATTTATGGAGAATTGTCTTAAGGGAGCATGTGGGCGGAGTACTGTACAGAATCTTACAGTTAACTGTAAGGAGGGTTCGAATAGGGCCCGGGAGAGATCACTAAATTACTCAAACAGACATGGATGACATTTGAAACCTCTCCAGGAAGGCTTTTGATGAGGGAACAAGCTTTTATCATTGGTAGAAAGCTCCAAAAAGTCGATTTGCACAATATTCCCTTCTTAAAGTCTTGCAATCTCAAATAATGTTTCTATTGTTGTCTAACTGGTAAACATTTTTATACAGCACTTTTCCACCCTCAAGGCACTCAAAGACATACACAGACACTGGCAGCAAGGTGGATTTGAACTGCCAACCGTCAGATCAGTGAACAAACACACAAACACTGAGCTACTACCGCTCCTTAACTGAATGTTTAATGTGTTTACTTGCCTTAGAGACAACAAATGAAATCTAGCTATTGTGCTAACTCTGGCATATTTATGTTGAAGCTGCTGCGGACACATCGATTAGTGTGCACTGTCCTGATAAATACATAACATAAAAATAAACCCCATCCATATACAACACTTTCTTGTTTGAAACCATATCCAACTCAAAAATGTGCCAATGTAGCGGTCAATCATCACTCAAATGTTAGCATGCCAGTCAAAAAATCAATGAGAGTGAGTTAAACATATTGCGTATGGATTGGGTTCAGAGAAGGGCAATAACCGGTCTGATCCACAGCTGAAGGGGACACAGGGATAACAAAGACTGCTGCACAAATCACTTGAGTAAACACACGTCATTGAGGTCGGGTCGTCTCAGCCTCAGCTTTGCTTCATATCAACACAATTGTACAACTCGTGTGTGAGCAGAGGACGGATCCTGCCTACCAGACCACGTCAGCACCAACACATCTGTGGAGGTAAGCTCTATGAGAAATATGAAGAGAAATAGAAATATATGCGTCATGATATACAGAAATAATTCAGATTTCACAATAAGGCAGAGGTCATCACTGAAAACTCTGAAAACCTTCACAGTTCATTTGAATAGAGAATAATTACATTAGAGCAGTGGTGGAAAGTAACAAAAGTAAAGATTTTGTACTTATGTAAATGTTTTAGGTATTTAAGATTGTGGTATTCTCCCAGATTTGGGGCAACAGACAGTTTTCCCCATTCATTACATTGTATTTTCTTATGGTAAATGGTCGCTTTTCCACTTTGAAGGCACTCAAAGCACTGTACATCAAGGAACCACTGACCAATTCACACACGGAAACTGGCAAGGCAAGGTGGGTTAAGTGTCTTGCCCAAGAACACAACAACAGCATTCATTTGTAGGAGCTGGAATCGTACTGCTAACCTGCGAGTCAGTGGATCTGACCGCTCAACCGATTATGTTTATGTCAAAAGCGGGATTTGAACCATCAGCCTTTGGATCAATGAACAAATACTCTACCAACAGAGCTACTGTTGAACCATAATCTGTGTTGATACATTTTTACATGATCTGTAAAAATGTAATGAATACAAACTCCAAAGTCCCTAACCAGTGCAATGCTGAAATTGATATAAAATATTGATATTAAATACTTTCAAGAGTCAGTTTTTCAAAGAATAACAAAGCTGTGATAATGACCAACAAACACTTGACAATTGTCAGCTCATGGTTCTTGTGTTTCATTGTGATCAAGCAAAAAAACTCCAGCGTCCACATGAATGTAGCTGAAAGGAGGAGGAAAATGCATCATTACAATACAGGGTAAAACACTAACATCGAGGGCCTCGAACCAGGCTTTTACAGCTCCTTTGTATTTCCATTATATATTTTATATATTTTATTTTATTTTTCTGCCAATGATGTTCATTTTGAGAATGGGATTTGAACCACCAACCTTTGGATTAGTGGACAAACACTCTACCAACTGAGCTGTCATCTGAAACCCGGCAAAAGTACTTTAAGAAAATATTACAGTGGATACTTTCGACTTTTACTTCACTACACCTGAGACCAGTACATTTTCCAACACTGTATTAGCCAGATATTCGTCACTGGTATTTACTTTCTTCTTCTCCTCCTCCAAGTCTTTCAATACTTACATGAGACTAATGAAACAAACAAACAAGTCGATCATAGAAAGATCAGAGAGCTTTCATGTCCTGTATCTCTGACCGCTGACTCACTGTCCACCAAACACGGCTTGTCCTGACCACAACAGACCACAAGTCTTTAGTCGTAGCTGGGCCTTGCCTTGTATTAACTGGTTTCTACATTTTAAACCAAACCAATGGCAAACAGAGAAGCCTGTATACAGATACATTAGATCATTAAACTAGTGAAAGGACATGCTACACAATGCATTCAGTAGAGCATGAGATTGATTTAGTAATACACAAAAAAGATACGGCAATGAGAGACAGAAAAGTAGGAACACAAAAGGCTGAAAAAAATAAATTACTGAAAGAACACTGAGATAGTACCCAGACTAAAATAACTTCACGGCAGCTCATTTTATTGTGTTTAGAGCAATGGTGATTAAACAAAAAACATATCATAAAAAACAAGCTCTCCCTTTTGCAATAGACATAAACATCTCTATATCAAATAAATGCTGCGGCTTGCCAATAAAAGTGTGTTATTTCAAAATATCCCCGAGCTCCAATTAGAAAACCCTGGCTCCATATATGAGCCAATTTCACAGGTTTACATAATCCCCTGTATACATGTCATTCATATTTAAACTAATTATTTGAGGGAGTTACTTCAGCCCTATACTCCAGGCAGAGCCAAAGAAATATTCAAATATACTAAAATTATTGTCTTGAATATGGGGTTCTAACGTCACAGTTTTTATAGAGCCAGTGTTATTGATTGCGTTTAAATGTGTGCACTCTTGTGGTCCACCCAGACCCAACTCCAGCTGGCTGTGCCCAAACTATGGAACAGCTCCCTCTGCCTGTCAGATCCTCTCAGTCTTTAATGCAGTTTAAGACTAGACTGAAAACTCTCCTTGGCATTTAACACTAGCTAGGCAGGATATCTTGGTGTTTTATTGTTCTTCTCCTATGTATCCTGTTGTCTCTATAGTGTTTTTTTTTAGTTTTTTTATGTTTTAAATGTGCTATAGAAATAAACTTGAACTGAATAATGATCTGTTTTGTCCTTCTGAGCATATATAGAATTTGCTAACAACAGTATATATATATATTTGTATATTTGGACCTGTTCAAGTTTGGCCTAATGCTGGAAACAGGTAAGCAGTAGTGTTCATTTTAAGGTATTTTAAGGTCATGTAAAGTGTAGATAACAAACATGCTCCATCCAGCTGTCGTCATGGTGAAATAAGGCTCTCCTCTCCACAGTGTAAAATGTGCCAAGTCTGAGTTAGCTTACTGCAGAATGTCACTCTGACGATGCCAAGTGCTGGCTACAATGACAGCATCTAGATTCTCACTGGCCACTGAGAACAACTCCACAAAAATACCACTCCAGTTGTGCCAAAGTATGTGGAGTCTCAAAAACAGCTAATAATATGAAGTTCATTTTCTTTTACTTTGTGTTTAAAGTAATAGTAAATGTTAATGGTTCAGTATGTAACTTTTCTGGTGAGCGTCATGTGTTTCATTGCTCAAAAATACGTTGATAAACATGCATTTTTATTGTGACCTCAACCTAAGTCTCCACACGTGTGTTTGTTGCTATAGCAGCATTCTGCTTTTGTTCGTGAGCGTGGCCTTGGCACACACACTGCAGGGGTCCACAGATTACGTACACAGAAACAGTATAATCAGGAGACCTCACGCTGCAATTAAGGCAGAGCCGGTCCAACGCTGGAGGTTCTACAGCCACATGTGAGATCACCGAGAGGGCAAGGATAGAGTAAGGGCGGGAGAGAATCCAAAGAAATATAGCTCAACTAAAGACCTAGTCTGTGCATCAATTAGCTGACTAAAAGGGGACATGGTACTGGGAAAAGCTCTTAAAGCTTCTATATTACGCAAAATGAACTCTTGTGAGCTGCAAGCCATGTTATAATGATGTTACATCCTCAAAAACAAACTGGAGTTGTGTTTTATTTCATTCACACATGTATTATTAGTCTGTGTACATCTCCAAAGCTCAAAAAGCTCTGTTCCACCTTGAGATGTCATGAAGTGGTAGTTTTCAATTTAACAGCTACTTCTTACATTTTGCTCAGTAGAGATTGGCAATTCTAGAGCTGAAATCATCCAAATGATAAGAATGAAGGTGTATGGAGTTTAAAAACACAGTGCAGCGCTTCCTGTATTACCACATGACATCAAAAGGTGAAACTGAGTGTTTTCAGTTTGAGAGAAGAACTCCAAGTACGTTTGTGATGAGGAAACAACATTATAACAGATCAGAAAATAAAGTAATATAGGCCCTTTAAAGTATCCAAGCTAAACAGAATTGATGGAAAAATAAATATTTACACAGAAAGTACTAGAAACAGCACATGTGTTTGTAAAAAGGCAGGATAAACTCATAACTTACTCTTAAAACTCCTTCCCATGCCTTTTCTTGTCTGCTGTGGAACAGAATCCTTATAAAACCCAATACAAATCTTGGTTGACAAAGACACCTTCAAGTCACTCAAAGCACAAGACACTGGGGGCGAGGTGGGTTAAGTGTCTTGCCTAAGGACACAACAACAGCATTCATCTGTAGGACCTAGAATTGCACCACCATCCTGTGGGCTAGTGGATTTGACCGCTCAACCAATGACTTTTATGTCGAGAGCGGGATTCAAACCACTAACTTAAAAGACTTAAGACTTAATGAGGAAAAGAACTGACCACACAGAGAACACATACTAGTATCTATAAGAACAAGGACACTGATCTAGCCATAGTAAACTATATTTACAAGGGAAAAAACATACCTGGAGTGGTGTTTTGTTTCATTCACACATTTGAGTAATTATTAGTCATTTGAGTAATTTATTATTAGTCTGTCTACATCTCCAAAGCTCAAAATGCTCTGTTCCACTTTGTGATGCCATGAAGTGGTAGTTTTCAAGTTAACAGCTACCCTTTATGTTTTGTTCAGTAGAGATTGGCAATTCCAGGACTGAAATTATCCAAATGATTCTAGTCAAGGTGTATAGAGTTTAAAAACACAGAGGAGCATTTCGTGTATTACAACATAACATCACAAGGTGTAACAGAGTGTTTCCAGTTTGAGAGGAACTCAGCCTCAATATGTAGGATTTGTGTGTTAAACATGTGTGAATGAAACAAAACACAACTCCAGGTCTGTTTGTGATGATGAAAAAACATTATAACATAGATCAGAAAACAGTGTAATATGGGCCCTTTAAGATCAATTAGAGTGACCACAGCCAAAATAAATTACTCTGCGATCCCATTTCATAAACTCTACAAATTCACTGTTGGTCAGCCTTGGGCATGTCTGTTTGCTCACCACACATCTCTACCGCAAAAGCAATACAATGACAAGCTCCCTGCTCCAACCAATAGAAATTCCTCAGATATCAAATGACTCCTGAGGGACGCTTTGGTGATGTCGGAACTTGGCTGCTCTGATGGCTGATGGGAAAATGTCAGTGAGGGGAAAAAAACACTACTGATGAACTGAGATCACCAAACATTGCGAACACAAGCTCTGGGTACCTTAATGAGAGCTGCCCTGTCTGAATGCGTAGGCAGGGTATAAACGCAAGATTTGGCTTTCTGGCGGTAGCTTTGCTGTCCCTTAGTGCTCATTCTCACTCTCTGTAATGATGCAGAAAGAACGCAACTGGGCTAAGTCAACTAATTAAGCCCTACTGTCAAGCTAGTAACGAACATCAACGATGCTATTAATCAACAGGTGAATCTAATTGGAACTATTCACTGCATTATATCTGCATGTCTGGACCTAGGTCTGTTCCACTGTTTCATTTTCTAACTTTCTGTTGGTTAAATTAATTCGTTAAGCCCTGTGAAGCGATTGCTGTTGTGAGTTTGGGCTATACAGAAATACATTGAACTGAGTGATCACTTTAATAACATATTTGAATCACAAGTCTGATTTTACCTTTAACAAAGACAATAATTCTCTCAAATATACTTTCTCTCAAACTATTTTCAAATCAGATATTCCTACCTTTTCATCTTTGAGCATTTTGGCTTTCCGGCTGTTCTGCACGAGTCTTCTTCCTAGCTTCTTGGCGTACCAAATTGAAGCAAACATAGCGACAGGTAAAACGATTTCGTCTCAGAGTGTCTCCGATGACAGCGCAAATGGCTCTAGCCGCTGCCCATCTGGACCAACTGCTCCTTATCAGGCGAATGTAGCGCACTAGCGAGAGAGCAGAGGAGGCAGGGAGGGAGGGAGGGAGGGTGAGCTGGGGAGAGGGGAGAGAGTCTCGGAGATCGCGTGGAGGAGAGAGAGGTTAGGGAAGAGAGGAAGAAGAGGAGGATAATGAGGAGGAGGAGGAAGAGGAGGAGGGGCCCAGCTTGTTCCACGTGGATACAGCGTCTTCGGCACCAATTGCAACCTGCGAGGAGCGGACTGGTAGATTCTAAAGGTGGGGGTGGATGTGGGTGGGTGGAAGCCGGTGGGCGGTGCTGTCTAATACCTACGCCAAAGACCACTCATCATCCCATAAAGCCGATGCAATGACAATGACACCACAATGCGCTGTTGGAGAGGTTTGTAAAGAATAGGGTTGTCAAGAGTAAATCGATACTAAAACCAGTATCAAAACTCATTTGAGAAGGTATCGATACTACAAAAAGTCACATTCACAACCTATCCTGAATAGCTTTAGAGTGATCTTGAGCTGTATCAGAACAAGTATAAGACTACTACACTAGTATACACCCATGGACCACTATGGAATCTATTTGGACGACTGAGGGATTACAAAGGGCCACATGGGAATATAAAAAAAAGAGACAAGATGCGAGATTAGCTCCACGAGAATAAGGCGAGGTTTTGAAATAATTTACACTAAAACAGTTGTTCGTTTGCATTTTTGGCCTAACGCTTTTTTAATTAAATATTGTTATTCTAGTAGTAGACCTACTTTTTGAAACCACAGCTCCTCAAGAGATCTAGATTTACTAAATAAGAAAAAAATATCACAAGATTATTTTCCTCATGTGTGCATCTTGTTGCAATTTTATCTCGTTAGATCTTATCCCATCCCACAGACTGTTAGCCGCCGTGTTCCAAATAGGAAGTGATCATGAGCACGCTTCCGACTCCATTGACTCTGGTTCCAATTCACTTTACATTGAAGAATTGTTGCCCCTCTCTCTTTAACTGCTGCTGTCATTTTGGTCTTAAAATGTTTGTTTTAACCCGCTCTACATGATCCTGGTGTTTTTATTTTGTGATTTAACCCTAATAACAGACAAATCAGGAGGTATACTTCCCGGATGTCGCTCCTGCTAGCATTACCAACAGGTCTGATTGACAGCGATGCAAAGCGCTAAGCACTCCCTGCTAAACCAGTGGTGTGGGAATGGGTGTTACCTTCAAAAGCCTCTCTCCGGATTGGCTCTTTTCCAAATATGGACCTCTACTCCAAATTGAACCCTATAACTGCTCTAGCCTCGATGAGCTTCATTTGACTGGAGCTGAACGCTATAGGTGACGTCACACTTACTTAGTCCACCTCTTTACACAGTGTATGGCTCATCCCTATTATTTAATGTTGAAAATCACATTCTATTGACAGAAAGAGTGTTTTTATTATCATCGTGAAAATGGAATCGGTATTGAAAATCGAGTTTATTATACAGTTTGACATTTTAGTTTCATGACAACACTAGTAAAGAATGAGTCA